>JAEQBH010008865.1:0-82500 GCA_016808115.1 Tetrastigma voinierianum | reverse complement strand
CAAGATTATGACAAAAAAATTTATTTATTATTTATAGAAAACAAATACTTAAAATATTTTGAGTTTTGCTTAGAATTGATTAACAATGGGATAGAGTTGAGATTTGATAATGTTTATCCTAAAAGATTAAGAAAATATTAAGTGGGTAGGGACAAAGAGAACCATTTGGCTTATGTGATCCATGTGGCCTTCTCTTGCTTCTTTTTTTGCCTTACAGATCATTTAAAGTAATAGTTAAATAATTTAAAAATAAGTTTTAGGCACATCTAATGGGAAAAAATAATTCCTCAAAACAGCCATTGTGCAGACCATGTTGAATAAATTATAATTTTCAGAAACCATGTTGATCATGGATTGTGATTCAATTATCGATCAAGTTAATGGGTTTTGATTCAATTATCGATCAAATTAATAAATTGTGATTCAATAAATTTTGTGATGAATTTTGATTAAAACCTTATATAGATGAATAATATATTATACACTGATAGATAAAAATTTTAATTATTTTTGCTAACTTTTTTTTGTTGGTATATAGAGAGGATAGCGGATGGTAGCAATGGCGATGTTGCAAATGATTTCTATCATCATTATAAGGTTTAGAATTCTTTATATCATCCTTTTCTATTGATTTTTTTTTTAATGATACCATAAAAATTATAGTAATATTTAGTTAACAAACATGTTTCCTGAATTTTAACAGGGAGATGTGCAAATAATGAAGGAATTGGGAATGGATGCTTTCCGGTTCTCAATATCTTGGCCTAGATTATTGCCCCGTGAGTTTTTTGATTTCAATATTATCATACATTCTTCTGTAATATTAAATTCCCTTTTAGTATTTCTTAATAACTTATGTAATATTAAAAAATGTCCATGAGCCTAACTCAATTGGTTAGAATGTTAACAATAAAATGATTGGACATGGGGAGAGAAGAGGTTACTACATTTTATTAAAAATGTATTAGCTTTCAAAAAAAAAAAAAAACTTATGAAAATGTGGTATTATCATACATTCTTATGTAATATTAAATTTGTTTTTGTTATTTCTTAATAACTTATGAAAATGTCTATTATGTTTAACTCAAGCCATATAACGTTCACCTTAAAAAAAAAAACATGCATAAGGGCATAAGGATGTGTGTTCCAGATTCAGATTTCATGTTTAAAATAATTTATTACCTTGAAAACCTGAAACAGATAAAAAAAAAAATCTTATGAAAATGTGGTAAATGGGTCTCGAACTAAATTAAACAAATTTTACTACAACAGAATTCAAATGCAGAATATAAAACAATAACTTATGAAAATGTTAGACAATTTTAGTATTTAATTATTAATTAATTTTCTTCTCTTCGACTGAAACAAAAAAATAATTTTAAAGGAAACAATTTTGTAAAGCATTAGTTGATGACATGTGAATGTCTCCCAAAAGAACAATGCCTTGAGTGGCTATTTAATCAAGTAGATCTCAAAAAATAAAATAAAATAAAAACTACTCATTACATGATTCAAGGGAAATTAAATCAATTTTTAATGGAATCATTGTACTTTTTCGACCAATTATATAATAGAGGTAACATGCTTTTTTAATTGACCTGGTGTTCCATTTTATTTATCACTCCTTATTTATTTATTCATTGGGTTTCCTATGACCACCATAGATAAATTTTCGTAATTTAGGTGGGAAGTTAAGAGGAGGAGTAAACCAGGAAGGAATCAAATTTTACAACAACCTGATCAATGAATTACTATCAAAAGGTTATTAGTCTCCTTCATCTCTCTATAGTTTGACGATTAGCTATTTATAGCATTAAGTTTATGTTGAACTTTGAAAAATAAAGGCTGTTTATTTTTACAGTGATTTATCAGTTATTGCATCAAATAATACGACACTGTTATAAGTGATACACCCAGCATTCTACTATGTTATATAACATGGTGCAATATGTTATGAGACATATGTTAGACTAGTGTAATAAGAACAGAAGCAAAATGACAAAATAAACTCTTACACACACAAAGAAAACCAAAGGTTGATAACGTGGTTCGACAAATGTCTGTGTTTGTGGGCTGAGCTTAGATGCAAGAATTTTACTGCTTATTAATTAGGTTATATGTCGGGTTCCTTGAAGTAGCACAAGGCCCTTTCTTCTCACAAATCCATCTTTCCCAATCCTCTCATACCGAAATACTTCAAATGCTCTCTCTTATTTTCTTCCACACAACATCTGGACTCCTACAAACCCAATCACATTGTTTTCATCGGAGTGACAACATTGCTCATAATTGAGACTTAGAAAAGGACCTATAGCAGCTACTTTTACCGTGAATAGATACTCTAGAAAATCTCCTTTGTATCCATTTTAAGAGAAAACGTCTTGCCCCCCTTTTTAAGCAATCTCTTGGAGATCTTCTCAATATTTAGTATCTTCATGTTACCTAAACTGTCTTAGCTGATCAGTTGGAAAAATATGATCCTATTCCATAATATCAAAGAACAATATTTTCTTTCCATATAAATTTTCACAAAATAAGATCCAATCCAGCCAATAATGCCCAATTTTCTCCTTTACTTTTCCTCATTCATCACATAGAATATTGAAATTTGATTTGTAGAATATTTTCCCAAAGCTCGTGTAGGTCAAATATAGTTAGTCATGACTTGTTCTACTATCACGTGTGACAGTGCTAGAAAATATGCAATTTAGATTGCCTAAGAATATGATAAAAGGTATCTCCAACAACTTCCCTTGACATTCTTTTGACAAAAATAAAAAGGAAATAAGAAAAGCATGTTTCATGGACCAGGATGATCAATAACAACAACCGTTCATAAACATCGAACTCACCCTATCATTGGAGAACAATTGCCACAAAGAAACAATTTTACCGCTAAGAAAATACTGTACCCTAAAATAATCCACTAAAACAACAAACGACCAATAGGATAGCAGGTCGAACAAAATGATGGGAAAAAAAAACGACTTTTGTATTCTCCCCATGTTTTTTGGAAGAGAGGCCAAACCAAGACCAAAACTATTGCTCATTGTCAGAGAACCGCTCAGGTTCGGTATCTCTCCACTGGTAGTGGGTTTTGGATCATCATTATGAGGAGGAGCAGAACTTGTCCCAATTGATTGTGCGACACTCTATGAACCACTTCGGATGGTTGCAATCATAGCGGACAACGCAGCTTAGCATTCTTTTATTGAGCCAACAGATCCTCAAGTGAAAGACCCTGAACAATCAGCATAGACAAATCTTCCTCAAGGAAAGCTAAGAATTTAGAATAAAAAACAATGGGAGCAGAGCTAGATGATGGAGCAGCATGGGTACCGACACGAGGTGGAGCAAGGCCAGAATCATCTGAAGAAGAGTCAATCGCAGGAGCTTCCGTGCTGGGGGTGATGTCAAACTTGTGTTGACCCCCAAAAAGCTTATAGAGCAGACAAATTTCGGATGGAGGACCACTGTAGATATCAGCATTGGAGATAATAGACGGCTTATGAGCAACAAGAATCCCAAAGATAATGGATGAGTAACAAATGCCAAGCTTTTGGGCTTTAGATTCGATATGTCGCAGGACATGATCAAACATCAGGCGACCTAAGTTGAAGGACTGCTTGGTTCCGATTAGATAGAGTACTGAAGCCAAGGATTTGGTGATGGTGGACTTGTGAGTAATAGGCAGCCAGTTGTAAACCCCAATCTTATGTAAAATCGAATATATTGTAGATAGGATAGAGAAGTGTAAATTGTTCTTTTTTGGCCAAGAGGAGTACTTACCCTTTGTGAGGACAAAGACCACTATCTCTATGGAAGGTTGGGCCGATGGTCCCTCGGGATCTGGGCAGGAGAGGTATTGGTTGATGATTGAGGGAGAGAAGTCAAAACGGTGGCCCCTTTCAAAAACCTTATGGAAATCAGGGCTTGTGGGATCACCCATCCCTTTTTTCATATTGGAATAAAACTCCAACAACTTGCTTCACATAGGGACCTAATTTAGTGACTGTGTCCAACACATTCAATTTCCCTAACAGAGCAATAACACCGCTTAATTTAAAGTTTTTCAATGAAGTTTGCGTTCAGCAGTAAAAGACTTTTTCACCACAACATTACATAAATTTGAATGAAAAACGGATAGAATGATATTAGATGACTCGATACTTGTTGCACCAACTCTCGCGACATTACGATTTTCACGATAACTAGTGCTATGGAAGGTGCTGCTGAACTTGTTGCATCATATTTTTAGGCATATCATTTTTTATGGGTCCTGGTGTTGGAAGGGGAAGCGAAGGGTCGGCAATACTGAACTAGAGAATCAAATATAGGGAATTTTCGTGTTATGTGTTGGAGAGAAGCAGGATGTGAAGAATAAGGGGTTTTTACTCCATAAGGTTTCAGAGAACTTGTGGAACTGATGCAAAATTTCCCACGAGGCCGTGGTGGGACAACAGCGGAGGCTCGATCATCTCGTGGCGTAAAGGTGCCGCTAACAAACTCAATACTTTCGGGGATCCCCTTTCGTTTGAAACATTTTTCCTTGGATTGCGAGGGAATATCGGTGTTGATGTCGGTAGACTTGTCTTCCATGGCAGTAGGAGTGGCTTCTAACGGAGGATGGTTCGTTTCGAGGGCTGGTGAAATCGATTCCTCCTGTGTAGGAGCGATGGTGGAACAGGGGACACGATAACAGTAGAAATTTCTTCCTTTGTCTCTTCGTCAGGACTAGACGAAGCCTCTATTTTGGGCTCAACCGTCGGAGAAATGCCAAACAAAAACCAGGGCTAACAACGGCCTCGCGGAGAGGAGCACATCGGCTAAAGGCTCCACATCAATGGGGTTTTCTTCTGATTCTCCTTTTTCGGTCTGAGAAAACTTCATTGTTTGCCTCTTTTGAACTCCAGCCCTTCCTGACCAAGTAGAAACCATGGAGGAGAGAAAAAAAAAAAGATTTTTAGGACAAACGAGCAGAGAGAAAGGGGATCGAAGAGAGACGGTTGGATAGATCGTAGGGGGTGGCGCAGACCCCTCCTAATTTTTTAACTTAACAAATTGATTAATGGAAGTTCCACCTACTAAGGCAATTGAACCCACGACAACCCAAGTAGCGGAATATTTAGAGATTTAAAAATGATCGACTTTCCCTTTCTTGAACTAAAATTCGATTTTCCAAAGGCTAAAGCATATGCAAATACCCCAAATTTTCAAAAGAATATCCCTGCTATGCACTGAATGATTCTTTTTGAAAGGTTGGAGAGAATCACACACTGGGGCGAACACTTTGCACTATTGCAAGCAGAAATCTCCACCTTTTCCCTCTTCGGACTCATCATGATGAAACAGGTTAGAGGACATATGGTCCTAGGGAAGATTTGAGAGTTTCAAAACGGGAGCCATCAAGGCCTTTAGTGAAGATGTTAGCTAATTGATGTTATGTGGGAATGTGTCTGAGCTTAATCAGTGTGTCTCCATGCTTTTGATAAAATGATGTCGTTTGTCGATATGCTTGGTTCGTGAATGCTGAACAGGATTTTTGGAGATACTGATTGTGCTGATGTTATCACCTTACCATGTCATACCAGATGATGCAACATCTTATGTGACACCATAGTCTTGCAGCATATTTTTCATCCAGATAATGAGAGCACTACTCCCAATAGCAATATACTCTACTTCTGTTGTGGAGAGAGATATGCAATTCTTGTTTTGTTAAACCAAGAGACCAAGTTGTTGTCAAGGAAGAAACATCCTCCCGAGGTACTTTTTCGATCATCAGAGTTACCGACCCAATCAACATTACAATATCCCATCGGGTCTGTTGTAGAGTCATGTGAATACCTATAATTCAGACAAAATTCTGCCTTTTACTCACATACTTGAGAATTTTCTTGACTGCAGTCAAGTGACTTTTCTTGGGACAAGCTTAATATCGAGCACAAATTCCCACACTATATCATAGACCTGGTATGCTAGCACTGAGATAGAGTAGGCTTCCTATCATGCTTCAATATAAGGTCTGATCTACAACT
Organism: Tetrastigma voinierianum; assembly: GCA_016808115.1. Lineage (NCBI taxonomy): Eukaryota > Viridiplantae > Streptophyta > Magnoliopsida > Vitales > Vitaceae > Tetrastigma > Tetrastigma voinierianum. Next base: position 76,462 of record JAEQBH010008865.1, on the reverse strand, counting down.
TTTCCTCCTTCATCACGAGAGATTTTCTCATGTGTTCCAATAGGTGTCCTTCCATGAGTGGCATAGTCTAAACCAAATTTCTTGACGAGGTTTCTGGCATATTTGGCATATGAAGGTCCCATTATTCATCTGTTTTACCTGAAATCCTAGGAAGTAGGTCAATTCTCTTATAAGACTCATTTCAAATTTGGTAATCATCTGTTGCACCAAAATGATTTACCAACTTGTGTGATGTAAAGACCACAAAGACTATGTCACTACATGTGGATTCGGGGCTACGCTTATATCACTATTGCTATTTTTTTATGAAAAGAGTTCTCACCACCTCCTCAAAGCTTATCCTTTCCTAACAAGATATCTGGGCTAGCCTTCATACTAGGCTCTAGAGCTTGTTTCAACTCGCACAAAACCATCTTTAGCTTATAAACATAGTCGGGATGAGTGGGATCTTCAAACCCATTAGTTGAGCAACATATACTCCTTTCATTCAAGCACCATTCGTATATACTTTAACGCTCATCCGGGAGCAGAGCTGGGAAACAAAGAGTATGAGCAAAAGCCATTAGAAGACGAATGGATTCTAGATGAGCCATTGGAGCAAAAATTTCTTCCAAGTGAATGCCTTTAACCTGTCTGTACCCTTGAGCAACTAAACAAGCATTGTTTATGGTTATGTTTCCATTTTCATCTTATTTGTTTTTGAAAATCCATTTTGTTCCTATGACATTGACTTCTTTTGGTCTGGGTACTAGGTCCCATGCTTCATGTCTTGTAAATTGACCCAACTCTTCCTACATTGCAATCAACTAGTATTCATCTCCCAAAGCTTCCTTGATGTTTTTGGGTTCAATGGAGGAAGTGTAGCACATGTAGTCAATCATTTCTCTTTAATTGACTTTTAGCTTCCCTCGAGTTCAATTCTAGCCGGTCTCCAATGATGCTCAGATCGAAAGGTTCTTTCAGACTTGTCTCGGAGGATTCTCGAACAAGACATATGTGCTTCATTTTAGTTTAAAGGATTCTATGCCAAGCTGAGATGATCTTCACCGTATGATGAAACACCTTGCGAGCGTGATTGGTGTCATTCGTCGCGATGCATCATTTGTCAAGTACACCATTATTTTCAATAGTCTTAACCTGTATGGGACCTCAAATTTCGACATTATCCTTCCTTATTTCTAGCGGGTAGTTCTGCTGATCATCAACAACCATATCAATCGATCTCGTAGTTTTTTGTCCTTCTCGTCAATATTCTATGTGCTCACCGTTTCGAGGATATTTAAGGAACATGCCCTCATTACTTTTTGCATAAAATTTTCTCATGTGTTCCCTGTCATTCAACATGAAACAAGTGCTTCCAAATTCATGAAAGTGTTTTAGGTTGGGTTTCTTACCTCTCCATATTTCATATGGTGTCATGGTAGTTCCTGGACGAAGGTACACCTATTTCAGTGTAGCAAGTCGTGTTCGCTGGGCTTCACTTAGAATTTTTACTAGGACAATTTTTTCTTTGAGCATAACATGAACCATTTCTTGCGAAGTTTTGTTTTTCCTTTCAACTACCCCCATTATGTTGGGGAGTTTTAGAGGCAGAAAACTCATGTCTTAAGCCATCTTTGTTGTAGAACTCAATAAAGAGGGAGTTTTCAAACTCTCTACCATGATCACTCCTTATTATAACCTTCTTGAGATGATAGTTCTTTTCATGTAGTAATTTTACAAATAGGCTTCAAATGTATCAAAGGTGTTTGATTTTTCTCAAAGAAAGTTTACCATGAATATCTCGGAAAGTCATCAACAAATACAAATGCATATCTTTTTCCCATAAGCTTTCCACCTGCATTGGTCCCATTAAATCCATGTGAATGAGTTATAAGGACTCTTATATTCAATAGATGTTGCACCATCGTGTGAGACGTCCAGATTTTTTTCCCCATCTGACATGGACCACACACTTTTTTAGGATCAATCTTCATCTTTGGAATTCCCAGAATGACACTAGTTGTAATAGTCTCATTGAGGCTCTTGTGACTAATGTGATTGCGTCTTCTATGCCGAGTATATGAATCGTTTAACAAGGTGGTGCAACAAATTCCTGAACAAGTCAATAGATAACAATTGTCTGATGATCTTTTTCCTTCCTTAACACATGGATTAATGTTGTCAATGACTGAGCAATTGTCTTTAGTAAAATGAACAAATAAATTATAAATATATAGTTCGACTAATGTCGAGCAAGATTTACCTTTTAACACAGACCACAAGAAGAGCATACCCGAACTTTTAGAGAGCCACTACAGCACTATACCTTTTAGCAATTATCAATAAAGTCATCACAAATTTAGATCATAAGGTCAGGGGTTGGTTAGGAAATTCTTATTACCAATCATATACCTGGAGCTACCACTATCAAAGTATCATTTTTGCTTGACTTTCACTCTGAGAGGTGTGTAGACCACCAAGCACTTTCCATCTATTTCCACCACCAAAATCTATTTTGTTTTAGGATATTGCATGTCTTATCTTTCGATGCTTCAAGAAGTGTTTACATTTCCTCTTGATATGTCCTAGCTTTTGCAATAGTAGCATTTGAGTCCTGGGTTTCTTGGTGAAGAATTCTTCCTCTTGTCATTGTGATAGTGGTTTATAAACGTTAAGGTTGCATTTATAGGGTAGGAGAGTTAGTTTATGAACTTTCTCCCTTGAACCCTTAGCCTTCTTGGTGTTTTGTTCCTTTTTCTATCACTAGAATTTGTTATAAAGCCGTGGTACCAAAATTCATCATCTGCACAGTTTTCTTAATCTGCTATGTTCAAAGACTCTCCTTGTTTAGACAATTCATCTTTCAACACATTAATTTGTTTGACAAGCTCATTTTTCTCATTACACGGTAGAGAGATTTGCTTGTGCTGCTACCCTGTTCTCGTTGACAGCATCCATGAGTTTCTCATACATGACTTTGTAGGAGTGAGACATCTCTTCATATGAGATTTCTTCATCATCACCACTTTCCGCACTAGTTGTCAGAGCATTTGGTCGCATTAACTACGCTTAGTGAAACAAGTGATTCGCAAGATGATGAAGCAACTAGTGAGACAATTGCAAAAGCAGCCTTTGCAATAACAATATTGATTAGTACCATAAGGTCACTAAAGGGCTTTTCTCGATCTTCGGACTCTTCATCTCTCCAGGTTGTTGTGTAGAATTTGTTTTTCCTACGAGTTTTAGCACACTCACCCTAAACATGTCCATACCCTTCACATTCCTACAATCGACCTCCTCGCACTTGTTTTTAGGTCCACACTTCCTCCAGGATTTCTGTTCACTTTATAAGGGATAGTGGAAGGGTTAGCAGCAAGGGTTATATTCTTAGTTTGAAAAGTTCCTTTCAATCTCTTGTTCATCTTCCTAGTCCCTTGGTTGAAGTTTTTTGTTAGAAACACCATGGATTTTGTAAGATCATCTCCTTCATCACCATCGACTTGATGCGATTCAACTTGGAAGGCCACCATTTTCTTACTTAGGTTCTTGTCTTCTTCAAGATCCATCTCAAAGATTCGAAGAGATCCAATGAGTTCTTCAAGCTTCATGGTTTAGAGATCTTTTGCCTCACCAATGGCTATGGCTTTCTATGCGAACCTTTTGGAAGGATTCTCAAGACTTTTCGTATGATCTTTTCTAAGGGAATCCATAAAATGACTCATTTGATGTGTGTCACTTACTCTAGCATGGTATTATTTGATTGTCTCATCCTCCTCCATTCAAAGATTTTTGAACTTGAGCTCAAAATCTCTATTCTAATTCCTCATCAAGACTAGTACCTTCAAATTCACTACAAGAATCTCCCACGCCTCCCTCGCCTGACTCGTGATTGGTACGCTTGAACTAAGTAGGTCAATTCTATCGATGACGCTATTAGCGGCCTTCCACATAGATGACGCTTTATTCATTCACCAACCATTCAATCTCGCTCGCACGCTTGTTTTCTCTCGATTTGTCTTTCAGTGGACGTGGGTCCAACTAGTCAAGATCGATTTCAAGCATGTTCATCCATAGATTTGATGAATGCTCGCATTCGAGCCTAATATCCTTTAGTCGGGTTCCATTCACGTAGGGGGACAACCAATCAATACTTCCTTCAAGAGATCCATTCGCACTTAGAGACAAACAATTTAAATACTTTAGAACCTCGCTTAGTATCTGCTGACTTGCTCGATACCAATCGAAAAACAAAGACTATTATTTTGACGCTGGATCATCGTCGTTGCATCAAGTGATGCGACATAGTCATACAATGCACTCGTTGTTCTACTATGTTATGTAACGCGGGTGCAACATGTGTTATGCGCCATCTATTAGACTATCAGATATGAACATAAACAAAATTACGCAGATAAACTCTCACACAAAAAGAAACCGAGGTTGATAATGCAAGCTCGAAAATGCCTATGTCCGTAATGGGAAATCTAGATGCAAGGAATTTCACTATATATTAATTAGGTTATACGCTGGTCTTAAGTGAGAAAAAGCTTCCCTTTTCCAATAGTCGTCTTCTCCTAACTCTCTCATAGTGAAACATGGGGATAAACTCCCTTTATTTCTCACACAACATTTGGACTCTTACAAACCCAACCACATCGTCTCCATCGGAGTGACAACATTGCTTATAACTGAGACTTAGGGCGTACCAGTAGCAGCTACTTTTATCGTGAATAGCTCCTCTAGAAAATCTCCTCCGTGTCCATTTTTAGAGAAAACATCTTGCCCCCTTTTTAAGCAACCTCTTAGAGATCTTCTTAATGTTGAGTATCTCCATGTTACCTAAACTGTCTCAGTAGTCTAGTTGGAGAAATATGATCTTATTCCATAATCATCAAAGAACAATATCTTCCTTCCATATAATTTTCACAAAATAAGATCCAATCTCTCTGATTTGATCCGACCAATATTGTCAATATTCTCCTTTTACTTTTCCTTTTTTATTCATCACAATGTAATATTGATACATGATTTTACAAAAATATTTTCCCCAAAAAGATCATGTAGGTCAACAGGAAGTTGTGGGTCACACGACTCGTTTCTATCACGCTACGACACTAGTCGTGACATACCAATGAGGTGTTATGTCACATGAGTTGTTCTACCATCACTAGTGACATCATTTAGAAAACATGCAATTTAGATTGCTTAAGAATATGGCAAAAGGTATTTCCAACAAACTTGAGTTAAGTAACCTAGAGTGGGTATTAATGGTTTAGCTTAGATGATAAACAAATAATTTACAATTATCATATTTCCCTGAAAGTATTAAAAAGTATCAACTAAAAAATGATTTTCTCATACTTAATTTCAACATCAAAATTATAAATAAAAATCAAGAATAATTAAAATTAATTAAAAAGTGATATATTTTCAAATTATGTAATCTTTTCATTAAGGAAGGAATATAAGTAAATGAGATTAACATAAAATATAAAATAATTTATTTGTTTCAATTCATGTCCTTTGGTTTAAAAGGAAAACCTAGTTCCCAATAAATTATCATATTGACCCCTCCTTCATTGTTGACCCCTAAAATTAATTTAGATTTTTGCTCCCCCTTAGTTCATTTTCTGGTCATTGGTTGCACCCACTTACATTATTAATACAGGATGTCAACTTGGGTGTGAATTGGACTTAGGTGTGACCAGCACAATCATTATTTTAGGATGGACTAATACCTAAGATAGAGCCCAGCAGTGCTAGATGGGTTTGAATAAGCTAGCATTTGGAGCATTTAGGCCAACAAATGTAACCTTGCAAGTGTCATGATTGAATTAAGGTTCAATTGAGGTTGTCAAAGTTAAGCCACAAACTCAATTATTCACCTAAGAAATGAACCATTTATATCCAAAGCACTAATAAAGCTTGTTCCTCATATATTTCACTTGCTACAGGTCTACAACCCTTTGTGACACTATTTCACTGGGATCTTCCACAACCACTAGAAGATGAATATGGTGGCTTTCTAAGTCCACACATTATGTAAGTAATCAGACCCTAATCTATTTACTGCTCTACATGTACAAGCACATTTGTGCTAAAAATTTTTGCCCGGGACAAATTTTTTGTTTCTAATTAAGCTCCAATTGAAATTTTTTGAAAAAGAATTTCCCTTTGCAGCCAAATTGATTCGAACCGGTTACTATTGCTAAAATTTATAAATGCTAAATCATTGGAACACAGCCTCTTTTGCTATCTATATTTGCCCTGGCTATTAATGAATCCTGGCTCCGCCCTAAATAGAATATGTATGTAACATGTTAACAATATGTTCGGAGAAGGATATTCTTCGACTTTTGCGGAGCTTGCTTCAAGGAATTTGGTGATGATGAAGTGATTGGGTCACCCTCAACCAGCCATGGACTTACAGTAGTGGCGGTTATGACCAAGGAAACAAAGCACCAGGACGATGCTCTAAGTATATTAACGCAGCATGTAGGGCTGGGAACTCTGCCATTGAACCATACATAGTAGGCCACCATCTGCTTCTTTCTCATGCAGCTGCAGTAAAAGTGTACAAGGATAAATACCAGGTGAGTATTCAATATATTTTCAGTGAAATTCATGGATATTAATCTAGTACATTTAGTCAGTGTTATAATATTCTTAATCAGATGTTATGTTTTAATATGTAAAAACTATGTAGGCATCTCTGAAGGGGAAGATTGGAATAACATTGTGAGCCACTGAATGGGTACCTTACCTGACCAGAAAGTGGATAAGAAAGCAGCTAGAAGAGCCCTAGATTTCATGTTAGGATGGTTAGTATGTACATGTATACTGAACTACTAGCTTATATAGTAAGGCCACTTAATTTCTACAACTAAAAGGTTAGAAAGAACTTCCTTTAGCCGCATGGATTTAATAAACATGGTTACATATGTTTTTAGTTATAAATTTTAACGATCCCCAAGCAAAATTATTCCCAGCCTGTTTCTTTGTAGTGCCTCTTCTTGATTATAAAATGCAATACATGATAATATAGTTACATGTTTGTCCATTCATAGGTATATCAATCCAATAACATATGGCGATTATCCGGCTAGTATGCGTATGCTTGTTGGTCAACGACTACCAAAGTTCACTGCTGAGCAATCTAAGCTAGTGAAAGGGTCCTTTGATTTCCTTGGTCTGAATTACTACACTGAAAATTATGCAGCTCATGCTCTGTTGTTAATTTCTGTTAACTCTGAGCTCCTCCACAGATTCCTTTCGTTAGGTCTCACCAGTATGTTTATACCAATCCTCATATTTGATTCATGATCACTATAAACCTACATAATTAATTTTATGTTGTTTTTTCCTTTGGTTTGATAGCACAACGCAATGGAGTCCGCATCGGTCCAAAGGTATGTGAGCCAAAAGTTTATTGTTAAAACATGCATTGGTAAGATAGTTATATTATGTATGAATAAATAGATACTTATATGTGTCATCTTTGGTTGATTTATTTGGTCAAATGTTCTACTTTTAACACAATACAAACAAGATCCATTACCATGAATTGCCACCCTTTGCAACATGATATACTTCTCTTAAAAGCATAAAGTCATTAATTAGTTCATTTTCATAAATTATGAATACTAAAAATGTATCTGCAGACTGGTTCAAGCTGGCTTAGTGTCTGCCCTAGTGGAATTCGAAGTCTTTTACTCTATGTGAAGAGAAAATACAACAATCCTGTTATTTACATCACTGAAAATGGGTGGGTGTTGATGTCTTAATTAATTTCCTTCTGTAAGTCATATGTTATCTTGTAAACTTATAACTTCAAAGAATTGGGAGGTATAATAGGTTACTCGTATTTGGAAATAGAAGCAATGAAGTGCAGAAATGGAAAATACATTATTTTGAAATGCTAATGTGGAAAATAATTGGTATCTACAAAGGTACTATCTTATCCATCCTGGTAGGTACTACCTTAACTAACTATAGGTACTACTTAACCAATTATTTAAGGTAGTATCTATAGTTAGTTAAAGTAGTACCTAAAGTGATTAAGGTAGAGTATCTTTACTTGAAAGCCAATTATTTTTCCCTAACATGTTTTGTTGAAACATATATTTTTCATTCTTTATATCTTATTTGTCTTTGTTTCAAATCGTAACCTCGATAAGGCTACTTTTCCTCAGTTAACTCTTCTTAGTATGTTCAATCATCATAATGCTTGAAAACTACTTACAGGCATAAGTGAAGTCAATAACAATATTCAACACTTAAGGAGGCCTTGAATGACCCGCAAAGGATAGATTACTACTACCGTCATCTTTTGTTTCTTCAATTAGCCATCAAGTGAGTTTAATCATTTAAATGTACAATTTTTTTCCTTATTTTTAGGGTCTTTCAATTACTGAATTTTATATAATTTCATTTTGACTATAGTAGGTATATTTATACAGATATTTTTTTTTTCGTTTGTAGGGAAGGTGTAAATGTGAAGGGTTATTTTGCATGGTCATTATTGGACAACTAAGTGAGGCTGCTGGTTACACTGTTAGATCGGCATTGTGTTCTGCTGATTATAAAATGACTTGAAAGACAATTCTAAGCATTCAACTCTATGGTTCAAGAAATTCCTCCTAAAATAGAGAAGCTCCACTATAATATTTCTTCGATGTATGAAGCTAAATATGATGGATTTAATCATCCCTTTGTATCCTTATTTCATAATATATTTGGTTTGAGCTATTTTAATTAAATTTGTAATGCATATTCTATATGTTGATTTCAGATAACTAAATCCTTGAGGTCCCTTTATTATTATTACTATTATTTTTTTACCACTGTATAAAGTCTGTCGCGACATAAAAACCTCTGTCGTGACAGAATACCTCTGCTGCACGCGCGTCTCTATCGTCCACGCCCAGTCTTGGTGTACCCAGCCCTGTCATGCGCGATAGAGCGTCTTTGTCATGCGCACGTCCCGCCTTGTTGCGACATAGCGCTGTGCCTCACTGTCGCAACATAGAACACTATGTCGCGACATGGAAGACCTCATGTCTTGGAACTTTCTGTCACGACGTAAGGTATACTCTGTCGTGACACAATTTTGAACAAGCTGTTCTGACGTTGAATTACCGTAAGTGACATAAATTCTCTTCGCGCAGCTAGCTACGTCGCGACATAAAAATACTATGTCGAACAAGAAAACTCTTGGTCTTGACCAAACTCTGTCGCGACATAAAAACACGTTGTCGCGACATAAAATCCCTGCCTAAGGCTAAACCTATTGCAACTTTTTACGACCTCTTTATGCGTGACCATCTGCACATTTGCGATAGGGAAACCTGCATCGCGGCTTGTTGTCACCAACGAGAGAAGCAAACACTGTATTGACATGGAAGGACTATGTCGCAACAAAGTAACTGCATGAAACCTGAAAACCAGGTCTAACCTCTTGTCGTGCTCATATCGGTTGCGACAAGGAAACCTCTGTCGCAACATTGTCACGACAGAGAAGCAAACACTGTATTGACATGGAAGGACTATGTCGCGACATAGTAACTACATGAAACACAGCTTAGGTCGCGACACGGGGGACCCTGTCGCGGCAGTAGAAACTGAGAAAACTGTCATGACTTGAAACACATGGCGTGCATTGTAGCTATGGCATTTCACGCACCAATTCTTTCTAGACATGATAAATTCGTCTGATAGCACATGTGTAATAAAGGCAACGTAAAATCTGGGAAAAAGTTTCCAAACAGTATTGAACAATTCAAAATGAGTTTTAATACAACTTTTCTCACTACGTAAACAAAAGCTGGATAAACTATCAAGAATTTCACAATTACATAACAAAGCATAATCATTCTTACTTACTTAAGATCTGGATAAGTTCCACCTCTTGGTGTACCTCCAGCACTTGAAAAATATTTTTCCACGACAGGGTGAGCAATGCCCAGTAGAGGAATTCTCCTCCACAAAGAGTACACTCACTGCACAAGAATGCGCGTACAATGTCGCCAGTTCCGATTAAAAGCCCGATTGGGGATGACAGGATCGGTGCGGAAGCCTTATCTTGGGGCTTCTTTCATAACCCATCGAACGTTAGTATATCAAGTCTTATAATATATCAGCATATCGTATACAAAGTCCAAAAATAAACTACCGCGTAGTGGTGTTCACAGTGTAATATATCTGATCTTTTGAGTCCATTTTCATAGTCAAAACTATACATTTACATTTCCTAATCAGAGTGCAGAACCTACAGTGATGAGCCCCTACTCGTGTGTTGGTCTAGCAGAATGCGGAATATCATTTGTCTCTTCTTTTGTCTCTGCGGATTAAAAACCGTCTTTAAACTTCTGACTTAGTGGGGAACATAGGTAATATGCATATGCACAGTTATAATAAGCATATAACAATAACAGATATCAGAAATTTCATGCATTCATATCATGGACTTATACAAGTACTTATGCTTATAACAGAGCGTATTCGTATTCAGAACTTATACTTATAATAGACTTATGTTTATTCGGGATTCCCGTAGGAGTTACAAAGCTTATTCGTATTCAGAACTTATACTTATAACAGACTTATGTTTATTCGGGACTCCGTAGGAATTCTGAGCTTGTCGTGATGAGAAATACACCGTAGGTATTACGAGATCGAGCTTGTCTGGCATGTTTCATAGCTGATGGGTATTAGGGTTATTATCGTATAACTATGGGAATACCTAGACCGGGGTAATAAAAATGTAGACCTGGCTTATAATAAGTATCAGAGATACTATACGATGCGTGATTAATGCCCCGAAAGTGCAATTTGAACCCATGTTAGAATGGGTTTGAGTCTTTTTTGTCTTATTTAATCATGTCGTTATACTCCAATTGAAGTGTTCTAGTCTCTTAGTAACACTTATGCCATTTAGAGGTATTTTGGTTGTTTGTAGGCTTTTGCACACTTTTGGAGTTCAATCCTGATACAAAGGATGAATCATGAAGTTGGAATTGAGAGTCGACCATCAACCCGGTGAATCAATGAGAAAACAAAGGCAAAGTGAAGAAAAATTCGTCACGGAGTTGAAGCGGGGATGAAAACGTTGAAGGATCCAACAATGTCACGGGAATTTTAAAGCAAGCTTGCGAAATTTTCGCTGGAATGCCGAAAATTTCGCAACCTTAGCGAAAATTTCGCAACCTAGCGAAAATGCCAAACTAAACTGAACCGCTCCAAATTTACATAACCTTGTTCCTTAGCGAAAATAATTGATTCCAAGCTTCTCACAAAAATTTTAAGCTAGCTTATGAAATTTACTAGCTATGAAGTACCCACCTGCTTGGCTGCTTGTTTTAAGCTAATTTGTTGATTTAAACTAATTAGCGAAATTCTTCAAACTAAGCGAAAATTGATGCCTAAATCATGCTTTGTAATTAATGCCAAACCGCCTCGAACTTGGTGTATTACTTAATTGTCCTATAACTTAGCCAATTCATAGGTTTTTTTGGTATTTTCATGCCTTGAGGGTGGCCTATATAAGCCCCTCTTGTTTGTAACCCTAGTAACAATTTTTGGAATAATTTGGAGGAGGAGAAGATATTTTGTAAGTTTTCATTTGTAAATAAAGTCTCATTATTTTTATTTAGGTTTTGCTTTCCTCTCTTCTCTCTCCTCTTTCTCTTACTCTCGGGCGCAAACACCCCCTCTTGAGGATGACAACTCAAGAGATCTTGAAAACTAGCCATCCTTTCTAACTGAAGAGGAAGGGGCCCAGCTTGGTGAGGTGGGGCATATGCGTATTGTCTCTTTATCTTTAAAAATGGGTAGTGTATTTATGGCCCTTATATTCTCAAAACATGGTTGCATAACATTGAATGTCATTAATGTGGCCAATACTCTCCATGCTTTAGGATCCAGTCATATTCGATGAGAGGCAACGTGAATGCTGAGTGGTCTTTCTGAGCCACTTTAAATGATATTTATATATTTGGGTTTACTCCAAATTAGGGTTGCATAGCATTTAATGTTATTGATTTGGCCAATACTCTCCATGCTTTAGAATACAGGTGCATAATTGAGTGATAGATGTCTTGTTAACAGATGGTCTTTACGAGCCTCGAGATGATATTGAATGTTAGGGTTTCCAAACGATAAAGAGACCATGCTTTGCATGCTACACGTATTGACTCAAATAGAATTGCTTCATGGGTGAGGTTTGCTAGTTAAATATGAATCGGTTATGCCATGGACTATAGGTTGCATGTCATAACGAGGATAAAACCCGAGGACACTTGTTTGCCCAACTTGCCAAGTTAGTGACCTTCAAATCTTCAAAATTGCTTTTTTCACCTTTACTTTCGGGTTTACAATTCTCGGTTCTAAACCATTCCCAGCATTTTGAAACACAATTCCAAAAGTCAAAATAGGAAGCCTTACCTTCATGCCTTGATGCAAACCATTTTAGGATGAAAACCCATCCCCGTGTTTGACCACAGACACCGCTATCTGTAGTAGCTTGACTACGGCCGGTAGTAGGAACAGGTGTATATAAATTTTGTTGATTTTAGCTCAGCCTACGTAGCGCGAATCCAAATGGCGTCGTTCTTAGGATGGTGCCAAACTACAAATGGTAAGTTGAAGTGTACTTGTGATCCACATCACAAGTGAAGGTAGCTTTACCTTTGTCCCTTTCGGTTGCAGGAAGCGCCGAGTTTTAGCAATTAACGATGCTTCCTGCTTTGCCGAGTTTTGATTGAGTTTCGGAGTTTTTTCATTAGTCGGTTTATTGTTGTTGATTAATTTAATCTTTTTTGCAAGTTGTTTGTTGCTCTTTGTTGTCTCTATAATTGTGTAACAGCGTAATGCAACGATTGGATAGCGAACATCGGGTATTTGCATGAATCGGTACCATGACTTGACCTAGCTAGTGAGGGAATCCGTGTACATACGTACCATGGATCCCATGCACGAGGAACACGAGTGACAGGAACCCCATGAATCCAAATGCCTATAGAACCATGAGGGATCACATCCACCCTCTTAGAGTTAATTGCCCCGTCACAGTATCATTCCTCCTGGCTTGAAATGTAGCGGTGAGGCCATATTGAGCCCTTACCACACTCCCCACGTATCATGGTATGGAGAGAATGAAATCCATACGCACTCATATTAGGGATTTTAGGAGGTTTGCACTACCTTTGGAAGGTATGATGGACATGGTTCTTCGAGAAGCTAAAGGCATTTCCATTGACTCTCCTAAAGGACAAGGCCAAGATATGGCTCAGCTAGGCAGGGCTAGAACCATTAGAATTGGGATTTGAGGCTGCCGGGCGAGAATTCCTGAAGAAGTTCTTCAGTGCTCATAAGACCAATAATTTGAAGAGACAAATTTATACCTTTGCAGCTCAGGATGGTGAGAGATTTTACCAGTGTTGGGAAAGATTTATACAAACCATAGGTGTACCCTCATCATGGGTTTGATACTTGGATGTTGGTGAACCACTTCTATGGTGTGTCTCACGCCATGGGCGACTCTTGAAACCATGTGTGGGGAGACTTTTAAGCAAACATCCTGATGAGAGCCATGGATTTTTTTTTAAATTCGGTAAGGTGAAGCTTCTAAGGTTGGGATGAACCTAACCCTACAGAGAAATTGGATAAGATGAGACCACCAGTCAATCAAAGGGGTGGGATGTATGCACTGCCTGAAGAAATAGAGATGAGAGCTAGGATTTCAACCCTAGCTAGGAAAGTAGAGGAGCTTGAAGGCAAAACGGCTCGAGAGAGGTGCATGCGGTGTTGAAAATCTGCACGAGTCAATCCTTGCACCAATTTCCAATCTCCTGTACACCCAGCCGAACGGGTGTCTATGGCCCTGCGGAGTGAAGGATTTGATGGTCGAGAATGTGCAAACTCTTGTAGAGATGATACAAGCCCGCAGCTCCAATGCTCCATATGGTAATACCTCTGATTCTAATTGGAGGGAATCACTAACACAGCATGGAGACCCAACCCCACAACATGTACCCCTAGGTGCCAAACCTCGGTTGGTTCCCCTGCGATCCACAAACATACCGTCCTCTTCTCCCGGTAAATGACCATATTAAATTTGAGTAAGGTGGTGGGCAACTTTTTTGAGGAACAAAAAGGAATGAATGTGCAAGCTGGCACAGAAAAGGATTTGTCTTGTAGAAAGTACAGAGATAAGAGAATAGATGGGCAGAGCATTACAGACGAGAAAGATTGATAACCTACATTCAATCACCAAGATCCAGCGAGTTGCTTGAGGTCTGAGGGGAGGTTTCCATCAAACACTTCCAAATCCTAAGGGAATTCATGAGGTGGGGTCATCCAACAATTCGGGAATGGATGAAGTTAAGGCCCGTAATAACCCTTGAAGTGGAAAGAGGGTTGATCAACTTTAAATACGAAGCACATTGAAGAATCCGAGGCGAGGGGAAGGAATTGCAACTGAGCATATTCTCCTAGAGGAGGGTTCAATGAAATGCAGTATACCACCTCCATTTCCACAAGCACTTGGGGAAAGAGAAGAGGCAACTGACAAGCGAGGCATTTTAGAGAGGTCTTAAGGCAAGTGAAGGTTAACATACCTTTATTGGACCTAATCGAAACAAGTCTGCTTATGCAAAATTTTTTGAAAGATCTTTACTTTGTCAAGAAGAAGTTAGGCATTGAGAAAGAAAGCATTTCTCACTTGAACATATCGGTGCCATAATCGAAAGCAAATACCACATTAAAATACAAGATCTGGATCTCCTACAATTTAGTCAATATGGTGGGAATTGCATAGAAAAGTCCTTGCTTGATTTAGGAGCCAGTGTGAACCTAATGCCGTATTCAGTATACAAGCAGTTAGGTCTCGGTGAACTTAAACCTACCAACATCACACTCTCATTGGCCGATAGATCAGTGAAAATCCCTAAGGGGATAGTTGAGGATGTCTTAGTGAAGATAGACAAATTCTACTGTTGATAGATTTTGTGGTACTTGACAAGACAGTGCTGAGTAGACAATCATGTACCCAATCATCTTAGGAAGACCATTTCGGCCCACTTTAACCAATGCAATAATAAATTCTTGGGAATGAGTCATGCAATTAACTTTTAGTAACATGACCATGGAGTTGAACATCTTTCATTTGAACAGCAAAAATGAGTTCTTCAGAAATTTTGAAAATCAAGAACTAATGAAAGTGTTTTAATTGGTCGATTAATGCGGGGAAAACCAAAGTACCTAGGAAGTACGAGGAGTAATCGACCAAGAAGATGAAAAAATATTGGTCTTGCCAACAACACCAGCGCAAACCCAATTGATCAATTCCAAAGCCATCGGCAAGGACACATCAACGGTGGGCACCCGAACCATGGAATTAGCCCGAACGGCTGCGGGGGTTGAGGAGATCACATCCTCATGACCTCAGCGAGTAATTTTGGTATATTGAGCGGTTTAATTACCAACGAGTGCGAGTTCAGCAATTTTGTTTTTTTTAATTTTAATTTAGTAAATTTCCATTTTAGCTATTTTTAGTATGTTTCCTAATTTAGCGACTTTCCATTTTTAGCAAGTTAAAGTGGCTTATTTTATATTATCTTATATTAAATTATTAGATATATTCTATTTCCTAATTTTAATTTTAATTTTTACTTAGTAATATATTAATTTTCATTTAATCCACGAAAATTGAATAGGGTGGTGTACTAGGAGTGTGAGCCAATTAAGCTAAAAATAGTGAAAAATTATGGCGGGAATGACCCTTCCGGGCAGTTACGAGCTTATATAAACGAGGGGAGGGTTGGTTTGGGAATGCCGCTTCACATTCTCCCTCCGGTAGGCGTCGAGCTCCCGACGAAGCCACGGGTCAGTCCTGCGCCATATTTGTCCTTTGCCGCGTAGTCCCTTGAGCTGCTCGGCTTTCATTGCCGCCGTGACTGAGTGCACACCCCGAGTTGAGTTCGAGGCCCCGGCCCTTTGTACCTCGGCCAGAGCCTTCGAGTGAGCCTCCCGGCTGAGCCGCCGGTTGCCGAGTTCAGCCTCGGTTGATGTGATGCTGCCCGGCGTCGATCATTTGCTCCGAGCCACGATTTGCGGTTCGGGGGCCATTTCAGCTGATCGGTGAACCACAGTTCGGTTAGCTTGCCGGGAGTGGTTGGTAGCCTCGAGCTATGGTTCGGTACTCACGGGGTCACCGGTTATATTTTAGGTGAAATCCGAGCCCTTTTCCCGGTATTTTATTTTGATATCGGTTATGGTTCGTACTCGAGAATTGGGTCCCTTAACCGGTAGCGGGTTAGATTGATGCAGCGAGAAGGAACCCCTTCCGGTCCGGCTCCGGTACCACTCCGCCCGGTCCGGCGGGTACACGAGGAGCGCGAGTTTAAACGCCTTCATCGAACACGAGATGGGACCGGGCCCCACTCCCTTTGTCTGCAGAGTTGAGCCCGGGCCGCTCAAGCGAACCCGCACATCGGGCCCGAGGCGGTCATCATCTTCTTGGCCTCCCCGTCACGGTCGCATCAGCAGCGGCGACCGTCGCCACCGGTTAATACTTTGCCTCGAGATTAGTTGTTAAATGAGAACATTCGGGGAATGCGACTCCATCGCGAATAGTTCCATGAGAGGTCATTCTGGCGTCCGCCTTGGTGACCTAGATATCGGGAGTCTATGAAGGGTTGATCGAGGTATTCACTCACCTTTCATGCTCCGAAGCGTTATTATTATCAGAGTAGTCGCTGCGGTTCCTGCCGCTCCATGACATCGAGGGGAGAACCGGTCCACATGAGCTTGGTCCCGGTGTCGATGACCGCCCGGTGTACTTAGGCGACCCGACATTTCAGCGACATTGGGCTTCGCGCCCTGCCGCATAATCTTGAGATTCTGAAGATTGGGCCCAGCCTCACGGGAGATGGTCAGAGCGGCGGAAGACACCAGCTGGCGGTCGGTATTCTACGGGAGCGACTCGCGCCTGGATCTTTGGCGATGGGCCACGATTACGTGCGAGCTATTCCCTACGCGGCATTATGTGCGAGAGGAGGGCTCGATGCAGGCTCTTTGGGATCTCGGGGGATTTTGGTTCAGTCCCTCTGAGTTGGTGATGGCCTCCTTTTTGCATTTTGAGGAGAAGGTCCATCGGAGGACTGGCCGGCGAAGAGCATTCCATTGCGATCTTTGAGACTCCTCGGTATGTTCTCGAGCAAATGGGTTCCCAAAGGAGCCAGGAGCTAGAGATGAGAGAAATTTAGATGCCTACATGTAGTGTCGGTAGACCGGGTTATGACTATGCAGTCTCATTCCATATACGACCACGGGACCGGGAGGAGGTCTGCAGGGTCGGAGGTGCGGACCACCACGTGGAGTGATATGCCTGCCCACAGGGCCCGGTCTGGAGGGACTCCCATTTCGGATCGTTCACCTCCATATCCTCCACATACTACATCGGCCGGGTGCGCGGACTCCCAGGGCCTTCCTATTCCAGCATCATTCGCGGGAGTACATCCATGCTAGCTCGAGAGAGATAGCTGGTGTGATGGATGCTATCTGCTCACTAGCGGCTACACAGGCAACCCAGGATCAGAGGTTGGCCCAGTGCCATTCCATGCTGACACAGATTATGACCCACCTGGGTCTTCCTCATGTTCCTGGTCAGAGAGAGGACCCCACCCGCGGCCGTCGGCTTCATTGGATGTGTTTTATGCGACGGTTAAGACCCACCGCCACCACAGCGGTGAGGTGGTTGGGTTTCTTTTGATTTTGTTATAGTTACTAGCTTTATCAGCGCCTACTAATTTTGATTAACATTTGTATTAGCATAGTGGCGTGATATTTTGTGTTTAACTTTGTATTCTGTATTAGCCATTTTGGCTATATCAAAAACTATTCGGTTTATATATCTGACTTTTGTACATATCGGTTTATTGCACTCCGCTATGTTTGTGCATGTTTTCTTTTCAATTGGACAATTGAATTTTTTCAATTGGACAATTGAATTGCTTCATGTTGGAAAATTGAATCACTATTTGTCCTCTATGTTAGAACAAATTCCATGCTTGAAACAATTTTTTGATTACTTGGAGTTCGGCATGCTCAACGAAATTTCTCTTATGCTAATTCACACCGCTTGCACTCCAGTTATTTCAATCGGTTTGAATTTGTTAAACTTCCTTTAAGCTTTGTAGTGAGCCTTAAGCATGTTGGCAACCTAGGATATAGGTTTGTGTTACCCATACTTGAAGACCAATGTTGTCTTCGAAAGAAAAAGAAAGAAAAGCAAAAGAAAAGAAAAAGAAAAGAAGAAAAAGAAAAATAAAGTCGTGGTTTTGCCTTGAACGAGCACGGTCAGGGATTGTATGGCCAGCCTTTGAAACCCGATGCCCTAAGCCTTGGTGGTGGGGTCATCGATTTAGTGTTAAGTTATGGGTGGATGGTGAAGTTTAATGACTTGTGGGTTGGCAATTTTCGAAGTCATTCGGAGTTCGGGGTGAAGCCTTTAGAGTTAGTGGTCATTGATCCTTTTGGCTTGATGCCCTAAACCTTGAGTGGTTGGGAGTCATCGGTGGACCCCCGTTACATGGACTTTGGTGAAGTCGGATTTTACGCATTGCACCCTACGATGTAGATGAATAAAAAGAAAGAAGAGTGTAACTAACCCTATCTGGGATTGTTCAGCGACTTAAGGCCATGTCGGTGCTAGGTTGGGGGAGGTGGCAATTTTGCGGAGTTTATTAACCCAATGCGTTTACAAAAGAACCATTAGACTTAGGTGGAAATTCAAGGCGAGAATCATGGAACCAATTTTGACCTGAAATGGTTCTTGTATGGTTTTGATTCTTTCACATATCGGTTTCAAATTTGATTTCAATTTTCAGTTTAGGTATTGTTTATATGTACATAAACCTTTTGAATAATAACCTTTTTGAAAATCACCATATGCATCTCATTTTTATTTTGCACATTGCTAAGGGACTACTTAGCGTTTCGGTTGGGGTGTGATTAATCTTAAAAAGTGCAATTTTGAACCTATATTAGATAGGTTTTTGAGTGCTTTTTGTGCACTAATCATGTCATTGCTCTGGTGAGTGTTCTAGTCTTCTTAAAAAGTACACTTATGCCATTTAGAGGGTATTTTTGGTTGTTTTGTAGGCTTTGCACACTTTTGGAGTTCAATCTCAATACAAAAGGATGAATCATGAGTTGGAATTCAAGTCTCGACCATCCAACCAGCCAAGAATCCAATGAAAACAAAGGCAAGTGAAGAAAATTCGATGCGGGTTGAAGGCGAGGATGTGAAAGCGGTGAAGGATCAACAATGCGAATTTTTAAGCTAAGCTTGCGAAAATTTTAATACTAAGAACCGCATTCGCAACCTTAGCGAATTCGCAACCCTAGCAATGCCAAGAACCGCTGAACCCTCCAAATTCCTTCTTGTTCCTTAGTGAAAATAGTTGATTTAAACTTCTCACAAGAATTTCGCTGGCAGCGAATTTATTCTAATAGCGAAATTGCCACCCTTTAAGTGAAATTTCTTGTTTCATTTAGACACGTTGATTTAAGCTAATTAGCGAAATTCTTCGACCTAAGCGAAAATTGATGCCTCGTCATGCTTTGTAATTATTAACGAGCCGCCTCCAAACTTGGTGTATTACTTAATTGTCCTGCTTAGCCAATTTCTTGGTTTTTTTAGTATTTTTGTGCAGGGTGGCCTATAAGCCCTGCTTGTTTTGTAACCTAAGTAACAATTTTGGAATAATTTGGAGGAGGAGAAAATGTGTTTGTAAGTTTTCATTTTGTAAATAAAGTCTCGTATTTTTATTTAGAGTTTGCTTTCCTCTCTTCTCTCTCCTCTTTCTTTACTTTCTCGGCTGCAGCTTAGCACTCTTGGGGATGACAACTCGAGAGATGCTTAGCTCAAAGCCTCCTTTCTTTGAAGAGGAAGGGCTAGCAGTGGTGGGGCATATGCATGTTGTCCTCTTGTACTAAAAGCTACAGGTAGTGTATTTATGGCGCCTGTTCTCAGCTTGTGGATTTAATAGCGTTGAATATCCATTAATGTGGTACGTACTCTGTAACTAGGATCGATGCATATTCGAGTGAGAGAAACCTTTGTGAATCTTTAGATGGTCTTCTGAGCCTTTAAAAAAGAAAAGAAAAGAACGTATTTATATGTTGGGTTTCTCAAATTAGGGTTGCATAGCATTTAATGTTATTGATTTGTAATACTCTCCATGCTTTTAGATACGATTCATAATTAGTGATAGATGCACATTTATTCTTTAGATGGTGTTTCTGAGCCTCTGAGATGATATTGAATGTTAGGGTTTCAAACGATGAGGGCCATAGCGCATGCTACGTATTGACTCAAGCCGAGGTTGCTTCATGGGGTGAGGTTTGCTAGTTAAATATAGATCGATTTATGCACATGGTATAGGTTGCGTGTCATACTTGAGGATAAACCAGGGACAACTTGTTTACTTTAACTTGCCAGGATTAGTGACCTAAATCTTCAAAGTTAACTTTTTCACCTTTTACTTTCAGTTTTTACAATTCTCAGTTTCTAAACCATTCCCATTGTTTTTTGAAACACAATTCAAGAGTCCAAATAGGAAGCCTTACCTTCATGCGATGCAAACCGTTTTAGGATGAAAACCCATCCGTGTTCCTGAACCCATTTATCTTTGCGTTAGCTTGACTACGGTGGTAAAGGCTGGGGTGTATATAAATTTTGTTGATTTTAGCTCGACCCTCTTTGTGGCACGAATCGGTGCGAGTGCCGAAGTAGCACAAAGCGGATTGCCGGGTGCAAGAACGGGTGTCGTGGCACTAATCGGGTTGAGGGAGTGTCGAAGCACACTAACGGGAGTGCGAAGCCTTGTCGGGACGAGGAGTGCGAGCACTAACGGAGGTGAGGAGTGCGTAGCACTAACGGGATAGGATTATTAAAATGCACTATCGGGAGTAGAAGTACTAATCGAGAGTCTTGGGAGCAACTGTCGGGACGGGAGTGCCGAAGAGCTAACGGGAGTGCGAAGCGCAATCGGGACGGGAGTGCGAGAAGCACTAACAAAGTCTTAGAAGCACTAACGGGGAGTGCTGAAGCACTAACTGGGAAATGCCAAGCACTAATCAGAAAGCGAAATCTTGTGTCATTTAATACAGTGGTAGACATTCCTACTATTATGTATTCGAAACTTCCTATCGTATCATTGGGGCATAAGCTGCTCCCATCGAACTGTGTGAAACAAAGCTTGCCCAGAAACGTAATATGATACATTTCTCACTTAATTTCATCATTTTCTATACTTAGGAATGCATTATTTTGGCTTAAATGCCAAAGCGACTAAAAGCGACAAAAATAGGGGCTTGAGGGGACCACTGTCTTTGAGTGCAGGTCTAGCACATCTTAGGTGCAGTCGACCTGTCATCGGTCTGAGAGTCGACGTGCCCCGTGCGAGGTTTGGACCCTGGAAGGTACATCTTGAGTACGAGGTTTAGGTATCTCAGGGTACAGTTGTCTTGCATCACATCTTGTACAGGTTCAAGGTCCATTACGAGGTCTGAGAAATTTTCCCGAATGGTAGTTTCACCATTTTTCATACACTTTTCTTCCATAATTCTCTTCTATTTCTCTCCTCATATTAAATCCACATGAAATCCCTCCAAACAACTCCACAATTACTTTTAATTAGTCAAAGAATCCAAGGATTCATGCCCAAGTTCACCCAAACCTTGGAATTGTGAAGGATTCCATATTTAATTATGATCAACTAGGGATTTTCAACCAAACTCCCCTTAATTCTAGAGTTAGGATGTTTTCCTAACAAAACCCTAGAAAAGGGAACCAATTTAATCTTCAAAAACCACAGCACTCATACCCGTGTAATTCATGCTTTTAAAATCATACCAAAGTCAGCCCATCCATACAGAATCCATACCTTGAAGGATTTCCCCCTTTCTTCCTCTTCTTCTCCTTCCTCTTCCTCTCCTTCAGTAAGCTTGTTTGGAGACCAAAAATAATCCATTTGGTCTCCTCCTCTATTATAGTGAAAGTTTTCATATTTGCCTTTTAGTCCTCAACTTCCATTAATTACACTGATTCCCAATGTTATACTTTGACACTCTAATCCTATTTAATCCATGTCTTTGATGCCCCTTTTTGGACAATTTAAGATTTTGTCCTTGGTTGTAAAATTTTAGTTAACTTTCCATATTTTCGGGCGATTAATTACGAAAAATTCAATTATGCTTACACAAAATACCCCTAAACATGTTGAAAACGAACTGGGGTATACTTTCGGGTGTACATGCAATGCCATGATTGATCATTATGAACACATTGAGCAACAACATATGCATTTCTACATGAATGCTCACATGCCATGCCAATGTCCCGAGCTCTCACTGACTCCTCACACATGCATATGCCATGTATGAAAAACCTTCATTTCAATACAAAAGATTTTTGTTTTATACTTCAACTTATTGGTCAACCTCAGATGCTTTGCTTTATTCAAGTCATGTATATACTTTATTGGGTAACGACTTTCCGGGGTCTGGCGAGGTAGCGTGACATGAGCAATTTTCATGGGCTTTCACCACTGGATACATATGTCTAACCAAGGATATAGGCCTTTCACCTGAGGGGGTGTCTATCCCTTCTTGTTACTACATGACACATAATTTAAATCGTGTGACTCTAGGACGTTGTCACCTTGATAGAACCCACCATTAAACACCAAAGACAGTCTTAATTTATGTCATGCACTCACACCCGTTTTATGCGATGTCCCCGTGCATATGCAATGTAGAATGCCATTGCAAGTCATTTCATGTTACATGCACAATAAGAGCTACGTGCAACATTCACATTTCATGGATAATTATATCTACTGCATATAATTCACATCCATCATACAACCCATGTTAATACATCAAGTAAGCATATATCAACATGATTTTCACGCAACCTGCATGTCATTCAATCAAGCACCAACACACAAACTGGATCTTCATATTCAGATTCAGAAACAACACATACAGTTTAGCATGTCAGTCCATATCCAGCAATGACACGCCACAAAATCATGATCACACTTAAATCCCATATTTTCTAGCAAACTTTGTTCGGAAGCTGCGGTTAAAGAGCGGCAAACAACTAGCCATAAATCATCGGCAGTTTGATCTGGTGACTTCTTGAACCAGCCCAGATTAGGGCTATACCTCATGGTCATTGAGTGGCCCTTAAACAAAGAATAACTTGATATGAGAACTTCTTTGGAGCGTAGATAGCTCACTTCACGACTCATTGAACTTAGTTGTTGGAACTTTGCGGAGACCGATGCGAAGTTGGATCTCCTTTCCTCCCCTTTTTCCTTTCCTTTTCCTATCTTTTCTCCTCATTTTCTCATTCTCCCCCACAAACTCATTTTGGTCTAGGTGTTGAACACCTTTCTCAATCATCTTGACACATGGCAATCACCATGCCATGTGTTCCTCATGCCATTTTTCCACCCACTTAGTTTAGGCATGACAAGAGTATGACACTTGGCTTTTCATGTGCCAAGTGTCCACTTGTTTGGTGCCACATGTCCTCGTGTCACGTGTCACCATGTCGTTTGTTCACTTCGCCTTGAAATACGTAAAATCCCGACCGTCCTGGAATTCGAGGTAATTCTATTGTGCAATTAGATTTCACGAGACGAACTCAACGATGTGGTCGGGTGTGTTCGTTGAGATCTATTCCGCGGGCTTGCGACTGTGTGTAACAATAATCTGTGGTTTCCTTTAAGGATCTCATGATTTTATCATGTAATATCTTTGCTAAAGTAAGATCATGTTAAGTGTTTAAATGATTTTAATAATATTTGTCCTCTCACATTGTTAGAATTAAAAACGTTCTTTGTTAGAATTAAAAAGGGGCAAGAAAGAAGATGTAGGGAAATGATTTACATGGTTCAGCAATAAAGCTTATGTCCACGAAGAAGAAAGGTAGAAGGTTTTTCAATATCTTGATCTCAAAACTGGTCTCTAGTATGTACAGAATACAATCACCATTATATGAATAAAATCCTATAAAATCATTCAATGGGATTTGATTTGAATGTCAATTTTGAAAATCTTTTACACATAGATTATCTAATTTTAATATTTTATTTGAAAATATTCTTCCCTCAATTTTCAGAAACATGTAAAACAATTTGATTTAACTTGCAGGAGTTTTGGTGCTTAAAATGTATTCCTTGTTTAGCACAAACCAGTTTTATGTGAAATTAATCTAAGAAATCTTCAATCTTGATGAGTTATATATCTTCATCATACAAACTTTGATATTTTTTTAGCTTTATATTATGCGTAGCCTTTTTTAAAAAACAAAAAAATCATTCAAGGTAAAATATTTATAGTTTTATATCATTACATAAAATCATTTTCAGGAAGTACTTCTAAAAAATTATTTTTCATTTATGAATTTTCAATCAACATTTTGTTTGGACATGCTATTTTTTAAGAACTATGTAAAAAAAAAAAATTTAATACTAAATTATTTAAAAAAAAATTCTCTTATAACAAACCCTTAACATTTTTTTGAGATTACAGATTAACAATTTATCTCATGTAGCTTTAGTTTAAAACCTCAACAACTATATAATTAACAATTTAAATTAGATCAAATTTATACTAGTATAAATGTTCCTTAATATGTTTTGATAAGAATATATATTGAAGACTTGATTGTTGATCATTCTGCTAAATAATTTAAGTTTTCTAGAATGTTTGACATTTAATTTGGCATGGAATCAAGGGTTTATAATATATGACGAATAATAGCTGAGTCACCTTCTTAATTTTTCATTATCTCCTTTAATTATTCAAATTAAGTATGCTTCACCTCAATATGAGTACGTTCATGGAGATCTTCAGAGTATTTAGATCAGGATGACCAAAGATTTTCCTTATGTTTTGACGTGGCATCATACAGTATAACATAAAGTTGCTCCCTCTTCACATTTTAAATCAAAAGTGATCATATGATCTTAAACAAATAACTAACTCTCCAACTTTGAATTATTTATGTTAATAAATTGTTGATTGTTAAAGCAAGTGTTTATATTTTATATTATCTATGGATCAAAATGGTAAACATAAGATCCTGAAAATTAGCAATGACCTAAATGGGTGTAAATTAGGGTTAAATAAGGACAATTTTTTGTTATTATATTTACTTTAATGACACATAGTGTGAAACCCTAGAAGAATTCAATCTGGATTCACAAAGGTAAAATAGTAATTTCGGTTGAAAAGCGAAAGTTCTGATCTGGATAATGACGGACTTCGCCGTTGAAATAGTCTCGCGAGAGATTTGCTTCTACCTTGTCCCGAATTCGTTGAATTCCAGTGCCGCGGCTGAGTTTCACGTTTTTCGAGGCATGAGGTGTCAGATGACACATGGCAATGTTAGGGGATGCCACATGGCACCCTAAGAAAGTGATGACACCTTGGCAAGTAAATGTGGTCCACGCGAAAGAATGGCTGAACAATTAGCCATGTAGTGGAAATGAATCTATAGCTCACTTGAGTATGTGGGTGATGATGTCATAAAAAGGAAATAAAGAAAAAGAAGGAAAATTAAAGGCCACACAAATGGTTTGAGGAAAAGGGGAGGAAATTTCCTTCTTTGACCGGATAAGTGGTGTCTTTGAAAAGGAGGAGAAAATCTGAGAAAGGGGAGAAAATGAGGAATAAATGAAAGGCGGGATGAAATACAGAGAAAGAATAGAAAAACTAAGGAAAGAAAGAAAGAGGAAGAAAGGAGCAAAGAAAGAAAATAGTGCGTAGGAAAAGAGAAGGAAAGGAGAAAGGAGGAAGGGGAAAGGAAGGATTTCAGCTTTGGACGGTCGGATTCGACAGGTCGAGAACTAAAAATTGAATTGCACGCAGCGCGATTTACGTGTGGGCCAGCCAAGTTTGGAGTTTCGACCAGGCGCTGCAAAAGGTGAGATATTTCCTACTTTGTTTACTTTTAGCCTAAAGGAAATATAATAGTAGGGGTTGCTTATGGGAGGCCATGTGAGGCCACGTAATTTAGTTCCAAGACTTGGGATAAGGGTATGTAAACCGTTTTTCAACGGTCGTAGATGTGGGAGTTAGGGTTTGAACTAGAAACTGAAAGTTTCTAGACAATATGTTTTGTTGATGTGTTTGGATGCTTGGAACCAAAATGGTTCATGCTTGTGAAGGGACCATGAGGTACCCGGTTGGATGGGTCCTACGATTGAGACATTTTTTGTGTGTTATGGCTTTTATGAATAACGTGCAATGTGTGAAAATGATATGTTGATGCATGCTGATTGATGTATTAACATGGTTCGCATGGAGATAGATTATATGTATAAATTACAATTGTCCATGGTTTGTGAATGTTCATGTAGTGCTCATTCATGCATGTAACATGAAGGAAAAATGCATTATCATCATGCATTTCATATGCACGGTCACATCGCATCAAGTCGGGTGTGGGTGCAGGGTATGGTTTATTCACCAGTGTTGGTGAATGGGTCGTGACTTCCCGGGGAAAAATGGAATGAGTCAGGTGAGTCGTAAGTGTGTAAAATGATCAAAATGATAAATTACGTGTTTTGGGCGGAGCAAGTTGGGGTAGATCCCCACCCCCCAGGGTGAAAGTCGAGCTTTATTCACGGTTGGGGCATGAATCGGTGATGTAAGTTCGCGAAAATGTTTGAAAAGGCGTGCGCGTCACGGTGTAAACCCCGTCGTGGCCTGAAAGAAGGAAGAAAAGAAAATGAGGTTTTGATAAATAAAATTAAAGGGTTTTCCAATGGTTAGTCATGGTATTAACCTTTGATGGTAGTTTAATTAACACTTGGGCGTTAGGGTGTGAGGAGTCGGTTGGGACTTAGGTCGTGGTATGAGGGTTGCGTCTAAATGCGTAGTGTGAGCATTCGTATAATAGTGAATAATTGTATGGAATGTGATTGATTATTTATATATGACATTGCATATGCATTTTAGGTGAGGAGTAACCCTCGTAGGAGATTATCAGCTCTTGGGCTTTCTTCGCTAGGTAAGGACCTACTTTCAGTGCGAGGGGAGTATCAGGGAGTGACACTCGGCTGAGGCCGCTTTTGAGAAAAAAAGCCAACATGTGGCTTTTAGTAAATATTTTAATAAAAACATGTATAAAGAAACAGGGCATGGAAACTATAATATAGTTGATTATTTTTCGATGAGTGTATGGATGTATGGGCCAGACGTGGCCATTTTGATTCATGTATGAGTTTCATGGTACTTGTAAGAGACGCTGTGAGGTTTTACAGGTTGGTGTCAACGGGACCCCCGGGATAGGGGCGTCACACATAGCATAAGAAATATTAGTAAATATGAATTTTGGATTATCAATATCAAGTTGGACAATATTTTTTATCACATATTATAATTAATTTATTCCTTCCTCTCCTTTCACGAATCATGAATGAAAAATATTATGTGCCTTGCCGTTTAATTAAAGGAAGTTTTCGTGATGATGATGATAAGTTCTTTTCTCAATTAAGTAGCATTTACTTTTGTATTATTTTAAATATATTTGTTAGCTATTATGGTTTTGCTATCAAATTTGTATTTTTTTTGGAAACTTTATAGACCCTTCCCTCTGGCCTCCAAGTATGATATTGTTCATTTTAGGCTTTTTTTCCTAAAAGGCGTCATATCAATTGAATGTTGTCCATGTTGCATCATAACTATGAGGGCCATTTTGTTTCTTATTCTAATCGATATGAGACTTTGAGTACACACCCATAATTCTAACAAAGTTCCATTGGAGTGCATTTGTTTGACATCCACCCATAGTTAAGTCTAAGCTTCGTCTTTGATACCCATTTATTTGGAAACTTATGGACCTTTTCTCCTACATTGGTATGATATTGTCTACCTTAGGCTTAAGACCCTTATGATTTTGTTTTTGAGCTTCTCCTTCAAAGACCTCATACCAATTCGGATATGTTATCCATGTTGTGCTCATAACCATTCCATTTCACTTAGATGTGGGACTTTGGGCGCACACCAAACAGTTTTCTTTTTAAAAAGTTTAAAATTTTAGTATTGGTATTTTTTTTTATAGCTAAACATTTTTGTTGCAATGTAATAGTGTGTTACTGGATGAACTCAAAACCTCAACCTATGTAATGATATGAATTTTTATGTTAGGTAGGATTTTCAAAGTCAAGGAAACCTTGCCAATTAAGGGTGGTTGAAAAGTCAAAGTCATATGAAATTTCACATATGAGCGATTTACCAGAAAAATATAGAAGACTTTTGTTAAATTCATTGGACTTTGAATTATTTTCCATATTAGAGGAAAAATAATTATATATATATATATATATATATATATATATATATAGCGCTACTTGACATTATTGATCTTCACCATCCAACGCTGCGACGTTGCTTAGATCTGTTTGCCAAATTTTAAGAATAAAAGTGAAAATCAAAGAATCGGGAGGGGGAGGACGACGTACGACGCAAAGAGGAGAGAAGGCGAAGCCCTTGATCAGAACATAGTTCCTTTGTTTGATTTTCTCTTTTCCTGTCTTTCTTATTGTAATCTGTATGAATCTTACAAATATGATGTATTATTTATCGATTATGAACTAACTCATTAGGCTAGGGTTTTGATGTAACCCTAATCTCGGATTGATGGATTAGCATTAATTTATATATTCAGTTTTATTTCTTGCAATTATTGAATGTCTTATCTCTATTTGAAATTCATGCTTGTACTTGATCAATATGGGTATGCTCCTTGGTATTTTTTGGATGAGGATGATAAACCTTGGAATTACAGGCCAGGATATCATAATCAATCAGAGTAGAGATATGATTTTTATACGTGATAACAGAGGTTTCTAATAATGCATGATGATGTGGGTTTGAGGTAGAGATGCGAACCTGACATTATTAGGATGGGTGCTGAATATACTCAGGAGTTGGTACATATAAAGAATAACTCATATGGTAAATGCAGTGATATAGCCCATTAACGGAGTTTTCTAAATATCCATCAACCATGATTGGATGAAGTCAAAACCTAGATATTTAATTAATTAGAAAGAGAATACACTGATTGTCTTTAGTAAAATTACTTAGAGAATCTATAGCCTTAAGCCGATAGATCTAAATAATAGTAGGGTAAATTGGTTCAGTAGTTGACATCCAAACTCTTTGTGGGATGACCTTGACTTATCACTAGACTGTTTAAACTCGATGCGTGCACTTGTGTGAACGGGTGGATTTATATAATGTCGACCCGTAAAGTTTTGGCCAATTGGTTATATAAATAGTGAAAAAAATGATGAATAAGGTATAAAATAAAATGAAATTATTATTAATAATATAGTATGTTGTTTGAGATAAGTATGTGCGTATATTATCATTATTAGTATTATTGTTTTACTATTAATACTTATTATTATTGTTTCTTAATAATAATAATAATAATAAATAAATTATTTATATGAGAAATGTATTTGAAAAAAAATATATATAGTAATAGTTATTTATATAATGGTTTGAAAAAGAGGGTGAGTAAAGTAAATTTTGTATTGATATTTATGATTATTAGAGTAAAAAAAATTAATAAAAAATATATATTAAAATCAAATAGGACTTCGTGTGAGGATAGGCCAAAGCAAAAAAATTGAAGGGGGATAGAATGGAAGTCGGGCGTGGAAAGAAAAAGAAAGGGGAGGAAAAACCACAGTAAAAGCTAAGGCTTGCGATTTTGTGGCAACTTAGTTGATAATTTTGAAGGGTTATCCTATTTGGCAACCTTGGTATTTGATTTGAATTTCAACGGTTAAATTTTCTAGATTTGAGATAGGGTGATTTAACCCTAAAACTTTTATTTTGTAATTTTTGAAAAAACCATCGGTGAATATGCTTCATTGGGTTGATGTTTGCTTGTAATTAGATATTTGACATTGTATTGAAGTTGGTGGGATTTTTATTTGTTAGTATTGATGTTCTTGCTTTTGTTTTTTTTGTTTTTATTTTTTATATTTGTATAGTTTATGAGAAATTTTTTTGCTTTGAGAGATTGTTGGATTATTAGAAACATTTTAATTTTGAATATATTATCTTTAGTGTTGAAAATTTATTTAGCTACTTTCATATGTGGATGAGAATTGTTTGGATTTGGTAATGTATATTAATATAAAAATAATGATTTTTTGGCAATGAGTAAGATGAGGATCCTTTGATGTGTTAAAAAAAAAATTATTTAGGTAGTTTTGAATGTTGAAGTTAATTATTTGAAGCCTTGGTAATATGTTAATGAATTTAATGTCCTTAAGTGTATCTTGGGGTGATGAAGATGCCTTGAAGGTTGAGAATTATATGGTTAGAACAAATGGTTATATCCAATTATTTCAGGGCTTTTTGTAGTGTGTGAGTGGAATTAAAAACTTGATATTAAATTGTTGAGAAAATTGTATAGGGTGAATGTGAATGTTTATATTAATTATTTGAGGATTTTGTAAATGTATTACAGATATGATGTGTTTGAGATTGACGTAAAAATATGATCATTTTAAGTATTGGAAAATTGGTTGGTTAAATTTGAATGTTGATTTTAATTGTTTTGCAGGAACTTTGTGATGATATAATTGAATATTACTGTGCAAATAACTTTCGATTATTGATGTAAGGTTATAGGATTCCCATGGGGCGTTGGGAATTTTGTAACATTGGACATATGAATTATTTGAACTATTAGTGTGACACCCAAGCAGGGTCAGTTGATATTGTCCTTGAAATATGACGTATATCCTAGTACCCATGTGTCTAATCCCATTAATTGGGATCCATTCGAGTCCTAATTGTCTGTACCTACGCTACGACACCATGCTATGGCATTAAAAGTACATTGGATATCGGTGTCTCAATACCACTTTGTCTAATCCCATTCAGGATAGTTTAGCACATTTAATAATTTTTTATGTGTACAAAAATATATTACTATGAGTTTAATTACAAACTCTAGCCATACACAGACATGTAAAGAAACTAGTTCTTTACAAAGTTTCTGAAGAACATAACCAAGCTCGAGCGACTCTCTGACCTCAGAGCCTGAATGAAAGTTGTCCACCGGTATCTGCACTTGAAATGTTTTCTCATGAGGGTTTGGGCCACACCGGTAGAGGGCTCCCTACAGGCTATACCCCCTAATGCACATGCTATGTTCCACTTAGACACATTTACATATTTATATATCAACATTTCCAATGAGATGTGTTATAATGGAATACACATGCCATTCCATTAAATGAGACTTACCCGATGCATGAAAAATTCGAGTCATCACAAACTCCCATCACACAATGCATAGCCAATGTGTGATAACATCCATCGTCGATGGTGCTGTCTAATGATCACTTTGAAACAAAATCAAGTTTTTAGAAATCAAAACTTATTGGATGTTTCACTTCCAATGATCATTTTATTAACAAAACATGTGTCTTTTTAGGTAGGCAAATTTTCGAGGTCTCACCACAAGCTTTGCACGCCTTCCTACACTTTCACGGGGTTTTCACCGTAGGACACATATTCATAACTAAAAATACCAAGGCTTTCACGAAATTTATATCCACCTTGATGTATCGACACAAGTTTTCATGCTCTGCGACGGTGGAACTCAGTGAACTTTGTTAGGTATAATACTCATAAACCACCAAGGATGGTGACTTTGATGACACCATGCATACCTGAATGATATCACTTAAGTATTATCTGATACATTATGTACTTTACTGCATATCAATTTCATGTCTCATATGTAATGAAAATCATATAGATGATAAATCATGTCAATATGGAACATTATTAAAACATGTTTTAACATTTATCTCGATGTCGATATATTAGGAGAATTCATATATCAACATTCAATAAATAACTATCACCAAGTAAGTCAATCGAAAGCTGGAAAAAGTGCTTGGTTCTCAAGACCCCGATTGTTAGTGGCATAAGAGATGCCTGGCTTGAGTCCACACATACGGCCATCACGGGCTACAAACATGCCGCCACCGGCGTAGAACAAGCGAGATCTAGCTCCAGATTATCCAAATCTAGGCGAAAACATGCCATACTCAAATACACATCTGGCCCCATGGCGACAGTTGAACTGAAACCTCGAGTCGAATTTAAGTCCCAATCGGTATGATCGGCACGATAACGAGGTCTCGAAATGCGGACAAATTGAGAGACGACCCTAAGTTATAAGCGGTCAGAAATTGACCTGCTTAGTTGAGGTCAGATTAGTTTGATTCAAAGCGACATCAAGTTCCTGATCTTAGCTAATTTCTATGAAGGACTTGAGTGCAAACTTCCTTTTTTTCCTAACCTAAAGCGGTGTAAGAATGAGTGGATGTGCGGATTAAAGCGGGGCGGCGGTATTCCGTATTTACAAAGCGAGGCCTTAGGGTGGGAAATAAACCAAAGTAGGAATCCTACCTATTGAGCGCAGCCTGTGAAATATACAAACTTTATTTTAGTGCACGACGAGTTCAAGCTGGTGAACAGAGCTTCCTTTTCTCCGCTCTTTCTCCCTTTCTTCTTCTTCTCATCTCTACTCTTTCCTTCATACCTCACCATTTCTTTTCCTTTTCCTTTCTATTTTGTTCTCCCATACTCTGTTTGGTCTCCTCCATTTTATAGACATTTCATTTACATGCATGTTGACACATGGCTTGCCATGTATGTGGCCTCGTCTTATAAAATCGTAATTTGACTATCTTGGAGATTCAATGAAATTCGCACGAAGTAACTAGATTTCGTGAATCCGATTGGTGATGTCTATTTCATCATTTGAGATCTAGAAGATTTCAAGGTTTTTCAACTTTATCTTTATCTGACAGTTACTATTTTGCTTTTAAATTGAAATTTTTATTTCTGGGTTTTACAATTAAAAATGAAATCTTGAAAAATAGGTGGCATTACACATGCATTGATTTGTGAAAATGAAGATGGGAGGAAATCTGATAATGATGAAACGAGAAGACCTATGAGAAAGCGAATTAGAAGGAGATAATCTAAGTGTGAAGACAACACCTCGGGAAGACTGGTGGGGTGTGCTTAGGTATGAACGCGCTGTATTCTTGATTGAAAGCCTGAAAACAACAATGTAATTCATGGTTGTACATCACTCTCACTTGCACCCCATCATATTTCATTTATGCTAATTGTATGAATTATGT
This sequence comes from Tetrastigma voinierianum, assembly GCA_016808115.1. Classification (NCBI taxonomy): domain Eukaryota; kingdom Viridiplantae; phylum Streptophyta; class Magnoliopsida; order Vitales; family Vitaceae; genus Tetrastigma; species Tetrastigma voinierianum. Next base: position 43,199 of record JAEQBH010008865.1, on the reverse strand, counting down.
TGATGATGTGTTTGACATGTGTAAATTGTGTGATTGTTTAGTTATGTGTGATGATGTGGGTTTTCATAATTATTTTGATGATGTATGGATGTGTATGTGTTGTAACAATGTGTATTTTATTCAGTAGATTAAGCATGAACCTTTATTCAATTAGTATTTATATGGTGAGATTATGTGGATTATGTTGATATGTGGTATATTTATAAATTTTATATTTGTTTTTTATTTAATTAAGTATTGAGCATTAGTTATGTATAACTACATTGGATAAATCATTATCTGCTTATAGTAAAATGCTCAGCTCTTCTTTTAATATTTTAAATGAGCTAGTTTGAGAAACGAAGACCAAGTATTGTACAAAAGAAGCCTCGAAAGCCAAAGAATTATTAACAAGGGTTGTTGTCCTTATTTATTTATTTTTAAATTTGATATCTTATCAATAGATTTATAGGAATTTTTCATACTTTAAATATATTTTGTGTGGTAAAAAATATTGTATCCTCATGAATGGTAGTATCAATTAAGCGAATCATAATAATAATTAAAATTTGATACTTGTAAATGGGTAAGATTGATTTATTGAAAAAAAAAAAAATGAAATTATTTAGTTTTTGATTGCCCGGCAGATAGGAGGAACCTTTAGAATTGAGCAGGCCCTGGATCACGTCTCGAATTTTGGTTGCCTGAAGATCTAGAGGCGTGACACCCTATGTCTTACCTTTTGAAACGTTGAACACTCTACTACATATGACCTAAACATGATGGGCTTAGTATTGGTATTTATTAATATATATATATATATATATATATATATACTCTATATATATATATATATATATATATATATATATATATATATATAGTAAACAAGAAAACAAGATTTTAATGTATTCCAGACGTAATAAGCGTTTACAAAGTACAATAATCTCTTTGTAAAACTCAGGTAAATTTAACTTTAAGGTGATGAGAAATGAACGCCTCACTATTAGGTTCATCTCGCATGAAATCTGATTATCATCAGAAAATTTGTTGAATTCAAATAGAAACGTTCCATGTGTTTCGAGGCAACGGGATTTGTGTGCCAAAAAAACATAATGTTGAAGAAGTCAGGAAGTTGGGAAACGATGAGTTCACACAAGATTGTTTGAATTTAAGCGAGACGAAATAAATATCGAACGAACCCCGAATAGATGGGTGAAACGTTAAACCGTTGGCATGATAGGGGATATGGGTGACACATGGCGTGATGAGAGCCGTGTGTCAAGCCGAGAGAAGATAAATGAGAGTGGGGAGTGAATCGGTGGAGGAAAAATGGAAGAAATAAGAGAAGGAAGAGAGGAGGGAGAAATGAGAAGAGAAAGAAAGGAGAAAATGGGGAGAAAATGAGAATCGATGGCTTCTTCCTCTAATCTTCGGCGTTTCGACAGTCGAAGTTCGTCGGGCTAAGAGTTAAAGTCGGGTCTACTTGAGACTACATGTACCGATTGAGGAATTTCACCCAGAAGATCCAACAAATTTCGAGAATCAAGTTTTGGGTGGAGGTGGCTTTCCCTGCTGGGTCTGCTACGCTCCCGAGGGTGAGACCTACTTTGGTTTATTTCCACTTTTAAGGCTATTTGGCCCATGTTTTTTTTTTTTTTTTTGGCCTAAGGGGTTGCTTGGCGGGATTTTTTTTATGATGAGGTGCCTTGAACTGACCACACTTTCTGCCTTCATTTTGGGACTAGTTTTCGGTTGGGAAGCGGAGGGAATTTGGACTTGTGTTCTTCATAGCCGGTTGTAGGCACGCATCGCCAAACTTGATGTTAGGTTTTTGAATGGCAAATCAGACCTCTGACTCAATTTCTGATCCAATTTCCACGGGGTGCCACAGCTTAAATTTGGCGCCTTGACGTGGCCCTTCTTGCCTCGACTTGTATGGCCATATTTTTTCTCATTGAACTTCCGATTCGCACGTTCTCGAGACTCTATGAAAAGTTTCTTTGAGTCAGAAGCGAGAAGCCATACCATGGGAATTACATTGGATGCTCACATCTACACTGAAATTTTAGTTTTATGTGATGACATGTGGGTAGTGGTAGTTGTTTGATATAATGCTAATATACGTGTGCTAATATATTGACCCTAAATGAGTTTTTGTTTGAGATTGTGCATATGATATAATTGTCCATGGTAAATGGTGAAGTGTACTATCTTAAGTTGTTCATATGACATTCATTACATATGTGGCATGATAATAACATCTGATGGTGAATTACATTGCATATGTACGAGAACATCGCGCGCATTTGAATGGGTGTGAGTGCATGGTTATGATCTCCATACTTAGTGATTGATGAGTGGGCCCGATGTTGTTGGACAATGTCAGTGAGTTGCTGATTTATAACACGAAATATTGCGGGTGGGTAATAGCGGGTTAGACACTCCTCAGTGAAAAGACCCGAGTACTGGTTCTTCACTCCAAGGTGGAAGTCAAAAGTGCGAAGGCGTCGTGAGTCCTACGGTGAACCCCGAAAATATATTGCCCACGAAACACATGATTTTGATTATAAAAAGATCATTTGAAATGATGTCATCCATAAAAGTTTTGGTTTATAAACAAATGAATTTTGTTTTAAAAAATGATCATTTGATGTAATTCATCAATGACGGTTTATCACACATTAACATTCACATTGTGTGGTGGGAGTCGGTAAGGACTCGGGACATGGGACAAGATTGAGTCTCATCTCATTTTATGGCATTACATATAGGATTCCATAGTAGAAATGGCATATCTTTTTACTTGGGATGTGAATGTGGAACATGACCATTGCATATGCACTTAGATAGGGAGTAGCCTCTATAGGAAGTTTTTCTACTAGGAGTGGCTCGCCCTATAAGGGAAAATATTTCAGGTGCGGAACAGACATTGGTGAACAACGCTCATTCGAGGGAGCCTTGTGGTGTGAAGAGCGGGCATGTGGCTTTAACCTTTTTGTAAAATGTTTTGGAACAATCTAGTTCTAACCTTAATTTTATTATGCACAAGAGTTGTAATTAAACCCTTATAGGCGTTTTAAATTATAACCTTGCATGTTTCAAATGAATAGGGATAAATGGGACCCGAGTGGCCATCTAGTTGTTAACTCTATGGGTTCCGGTAAATGGGACGTAGTAGTGTGGTATCGGGTTACCCGATATCCATGAGTTTCCGTAGGTTGACGGTTGGTCAATGGACCCCCAAGTTTTGGGGCGTCACAACTTGTTATCAGCGCTTAGGTATAATCACCTAGGGCTTGATGGGCATGGGTCTATACCATTGCATTCATTATGCATTTCATGTTTTGTGCCCTAATATGCTACTGATTGGGTGTTATGTGTTGTGTGAATTATATACATGGTAAAATGTATATGGAAAAAGAGGAACACTAGGTTTGGAAAACATAACCTTAGGGGTTCCAGAAAAAGAACGAACGAGATAGTTCGGGATATTGAGAAATTTATTAGTGGTTGGCCTGACACCACTAGTTAGGCAGGAAATCTCAAAGTTTAAAGTTGAGTACCATTCTTGGATACCATGATGTGCCCCTATTTATATCGACCCATATCTTAGATAGGCGTAGTCGAGGAAGAGGATGTCGGCGGTGAGAGACAACAACACTGCAGCCTTTGATGACAAACCTTCCAAAGTGGCTATTGGTGCTACAATTGCTACTATTGCTTAGCAGGTGTTGTGGTACGCCACCATTGCACAGGGCCTGGTGCAGCAGGGCGGGGATGATTGTCGCCTCCAGAGGTTCAAAGCACCATCGCTCCGACCTTGGGCGAGAAGGGAACCCGATGGTAGGCGATCATTGGTTACGCCCAGAGTCGAAAAGATTATATGGAGATCACCTCCGATGCCACTAAGATAAAGCTAGCCGCATTTCAACTAGAGGGCGAATCCCAATTTTGGTGGGATTGGGTCAAAGCCTCGAGGGACTTGGAGGCAATGACATGGGAAGAGTTTTGTGAGCTCTTCATGGGCAAGTTTTTCCCAGCATCTACTCGACACACAAAAGCTCGAGTTTAGGGCCGAGACAAAGGCGATGGTCTTGAATAAGTGGCTAAGTTCTTGAATTGGCAGTTTCATTCCCATTATGTGGCGCAAACATGGCCTTGAAAGTATGAAAAGAAAAAATTTGAGAGGATGGTCTGAAATTGTCCATCAGGAGGGTAAGAACCAATGGATTTCTCTCTGAGACATGGACTTGATAGTCAAGACAGCTATGGCCATTGAGAGGGAGGGGGGTGACACACGGAGCATCAGGGATGTGGATGTTAAAGATAAGAGGAGGGAGAGCCAACCTTCTTCTTATAGCTCAGGAAAGAAATTTAGGAGTTCTATTCTACAAGGGTTTAAGGCCAAGGCGAGGAATTCGAATTATCCTCGGTTGCGGAGACATTTTGGAGGCGCCTAGCTGCGGTGAGGAACATGTTTCCATTACACGGCGTGGACACATGAGCGAGTTACCTCGAAAAGGATATGGTTATGGGACACCCCAGTCCTAGTTATTAGTGGGACGTTCATAGACTTAGTTTGTTCCTCCTTACCCCACCATAGGGTAGGGGAACTAGTATCAGTCCCAAGGTGCTGCACATGCCCTTACTACTTCACAATCAAGCTAGATGGGCTACAGGGCATGTGGGTCGAGTCGAGGTAACCTGACAGGACTTGGGGACCCCGGTGACTAATGCTTATTTATCCACGCCTCAGTTGCGCTTGTAGATTAGTTGGTTATTCAAAGTACATTTATGCTCTTTTTACTTGTGGGCAATAGTTCCATTTGATTCTGTTGCATCACATTCTTTTATTGTTGCATCATGTGTGGAAGCTTTGGGCTTAGAGGTTAAAACCTTGGAAAAGCCGTTGTATGTAAATTCCCCCCTAGGAACTAAGGTGAATGTTGATCAGATATGTCGGGATTATGAGTTAGAGATCTTTAGGATTCTATTCACTGTGGACCTTAGGGTCATGGACATGTCGGAGTTTGATGTCATCCTTGGGATGGGCAGTTAATAGCACCTTGGTGATATTGATTGTGATCATAGGAGTTATTGCTGGATGATGTTTATGTTATGTTTCGGGGGATAAGCGCGTATTTCTCTTTCGTGGTATGCGATTCTAGATGGAACGGGTAGTTGATGGGTTGGCTAGCAAGCCTTACCTTAGAGAACGAGGCGAGACATGAGTTAAGTCGCGTTGGTTTTGTGAGTATGAGGCGTTTTTCGGATGAACTGGGGTTACCCTCGCACGAGGGATGTAGACTTCATAAATTGGAGTTGCACCGGTACATCACTGTTTTGATGACTCCGCGCCGTGGCACCTGCGAGTTGCAAGAGCTCAGGATCGGTGCCCCGGAATTTTGGGGCATGTGGTGTCGACTTCGGTTGTATCTGTGGACCCGGAGAAGGTTGAGACAGTTACGAGTTGGGAGAGACCAAAGTCAGTCTTCGAGATACGTAGTTTCTTGAGACTGGTAGGGTATTATAGGAGGTTCATTGAGGACTTCTCCGGTGGGTTTCCTGACTAGATGGACTTGGAAGGTCGAGTTTGAGTGCTGGAGGCTTTGTGTGAGAAGTCATTTCGAAGGGTGAAGAGGAGGCGCCCGGCTCTTTATTTTTGATATAGGAATGGGGACATAGGTACAGTGTATTATTGTGATGCCTCTAGAGACGGGGACGCTAGGATGTGTGTGTTTTGATGCGGTCAGGCGGAGGTAGTGGCCGATGGTTCTTGACAGTTGAAGAACCACGAGAGGAGTTATCCCACGCATGATATGGAGTTGGCGGCCATTGTCTTTGCTTGAAGATTTGGTGCCAGTATCTATACGGTGAGTTGTTCGAGGTGTTTTTAGACCACAAGAGTCTTAAGTATATTTTCACACAAGACCTCAACATGAGGCAACCTTGAGTGGATGGGCTCACGGAGGATTATGAGTTCACTTTGCATTTCTACCTCGATAAGGCAAATGTGGTGGCTGATGCACTCAGTCGGAAGTCACGGGGAATGTTGGCTAGTGTAGCTTCCCGGGAGTGGTAGATGCTCGAGATTGTGGGACAGTTCAGACTACACTATAGAGGTCAGGCTTAGGATACTTTAGGGAGTCTAGTGGATACGCCTTCCCTACTAAGCAAAGTGATCGAGTCCTAAGGATAGGACATAGAGATATTGATTACTACCTAAATAGTGTTGTTTTATACCCTTAACATGAGTTTTAAGCACTTTTATGTAGTAAATTAGCCTAATTAACCAAGTTGGCATGTTAAGGACCTAGCAAGGCTATAATCAAATTTTGTATGGATTTGGTGGTTTTTAAGGCGTATATCTTGAGGACAAGGATTGAGTCAAGGCATGAAGAATCCGAGTTGTAGTTCGGGTACCCGAACGAGAGGAAGAATCCGGTTGTGATGCAACATGCGTTAGCAACCTGGCCAATTTCGCAAGGGTTGCGGGTACTCGCGGCCCTGCGAGAAATTTCATCTTGGTTTTTTCTCTTGATCTTTGAATTTTTGATTTTTGATTTCTTCCCAATTTATTCTCATGGAATAGTGTTCAATTTGTATACTTTGGTAATTTGTATTGAATTTGGGTATATGTAGAGCCCAAACAAGACTTTGTGAATTATGTTCGACATTCAGTAAAGCTTACAGCAAAAGCTTTCATTTTTCTCTCATTTTCTCTCTTCCCTTTCTCGCGAGCCAAATAGCCACTAAGAAGAGGAGGAGCGGCTAAACCCTTTGTTTCCTTAGGGTAAAGGAAACTAAGTGAAGGTTTCGGATGAAAAGGTGGGGGTTTTCCATGTTTTAACGGAGGTATTTTCCACCATTAATGGTTTCTTTTCAAACATTGGTTTTAATCCCTTTTGGTTACCTTAAATGATTCGTATTTGATAAGCTTTTAGGCTTCATTGGATGCTTATTGCTAGATACATTGACATTCGTTAGTTATCATTTATGGATTATTGGAAGGCGATTCAAGGTGATGTTTTTATTTCCTTCAAACTCTAGGTTTGATCCCTTCGATTCACCTTGAATGGTTAGTATTTGGTAAGCTCTTAGGGATCATTGGATACTTATTGCTAGATCTAGTGATGTTCGTCAGTTATCATTTATGGACCATTGGAAGGTGAGTCAAGGAGATGTTCTTTACTGTCCGAGACCATTAATGGGAAGCAAATACCATTTTGAGGATATTTATTTAGGGTCGATTATCCATTAGCTAAACTAAAATTTGATTCGGAGATAACCATATGTTATCACGCACACCACGATCTGAAAGGAAAAGACACAGGAAAACCCATCCTTTGCCTAAGGAACCTGAGCCACAGGCCCGGACACTCGAGGTTGTTTTCATGTTTTAGTAAGTTTTTTTTTTTTTTTAGTTGTAATCACTAAAATCCCCTCTTTTTATCACAACCCAAATATCCAAAATGAAATCACCAGTTTGAGCCTCACTAACAGTCATTTCCACGAAGAAAACCCATCTCCGTGGACGATCCTAGAACCACTATACTATAGTAGTTATGCTACGCTAGTATGAGGTGTTAGGTTATTAATTTTGTTGATTAACACCCCATTGGGTCCGCGAGATCAAATATCTCGTCCATCGAGGGACCCGGGTATTGTCGGGTATAATGGCGAGAAGAGGCACGGAGCCCGTTCAAGCGGATGGTAGTCTTGGTATAGAAGAGTTATGCCCTGATGCGCGGATCACTGAGAGAGGAGATCTCGAGAGGTTCCATTACTCTCGTTTCTTTACGTGCATCAGTGGAATGAGAAGATGTACCATGATCTTACCGTTGTAATAATGCGGAGTGCGATGAAGAAACACGTTGGAGATTATGTTTGTAGATGTCTCACGTGTCAGCAGGTAAAGGCTGAGCATCAAAAGCCAGTGGGATTACTCCAACCATTGGAGGTAGCTGAGTGGAAGTGGGAACATGTCACGATAGACTTTGTGACCCACTTACCACGGACATCACGAGGGCATGACGTAGTGTGGGTGATAGTGAATCGGGCTTACTAAGTCGGCAAACTTTTTGGTGTGCGGATGACCTTCACTCTGGAGGAATTTGACAGGTTGCATATATAGGAGATTGTCCGGTTATGGGTGCAATATATATTCATATGAATTGGGATCCTAGGTTTACGACTCATTTTTGGAAGAGTTTCCAGAGAGCCATGGGAACATGGTTGATGATGAGCACGACTTTTCATCCCTAGAAGGATGGTCAATCAGAGAGGACCATCCAGATTTTAGAGGTCATGCTTCGGGCATGCGTCCTAGATCTTAAGGGTAGCTAGGATGAGCATTTACCCTTAGTGGAGTTTGCCTACAAATAATATTTATCAAGCTAGCATATAGATGGTAATCCCATGAGGCACTATATGGGAGGCCATACGATCTCCTATTGAGTTGATCTGAGGTAAGAGAGAGGACCTCCACAAGTCCGCATTTACTACGGGACACCTCCGAGAAGGTGAATCGATACCGAAGAAGTCTCTCCAATTCGCCTCAGCCAGAAGAGCCACAACCTACGCACGGCGCGACCCCAGAGTTTGAGGTGGGTGATCATGTCTTCTCTTTGAAGGATTTGGTCAGAATTTTTTTATGATGAGGCTACCCTATTTTGATCCCACACTCGCCTTCGCTTGGGGACTAGCTTTTTGGCCGGGAAAAGGGAATTTGGACTCATGGTCTTCAGCGGTTGTAACTGCATCCTGTAAACTGATGTTAGGTTTTAATCACCTAAATCGACCTCTACAACCTGCTACGGTCTATTTCCCGGATCAAGCATACTAGCTGGAGCAATAAAGTGTGGCCCTACCGCACTCCAACTCTTATACGACCATTTTTCTCTATCTCGACTCGATTCACACGTTCCTGACTCTATGAAAAAGCTCTTTGAGTCTAAAATCACTATACCATAGGAATGGCATTTGTGCCTAAGCATATTTTCCTCGAAATTTTAGTTTTTATGCAATGACATGTTAGGTGGTAATTGCTCGATATAATGTTAATTGTGAAGTAATATATTGACCGAATGAGTTTTGTTTGGAAATTGGTATGCATATGATATAATTGTCCATGGTACATGGTGAAGTGTATGGTCTTTTTGTTGTCCATATGACATTCATTATATGTGGCAAGATATTAACATGTAATGATGCATTACATTGCATTCAGATCGAACATCGTGATTTGAATGGCGGAGTATTGTTAAGTGATCAATCTCCATACTTGGTGATCAAGGTGGCTCAGATCATTGGACGAATCGCATAACATGGAAAAAACGGTGGTGGGTACAGTAAGAAGGCTAGACACTCTCGGTGAAAGACCCAGATCGTTCATGCACTCCAGCGTGGAAGTCTAAAAAGTGTAGGAAGGCATGGGGAGTCCTACGGTGAGAGCTTGAAAATCTGTTGCCCACGAAACACACGGTTTTGGTTATAAAAAGATAATTTGAAATGATGTCATCCATAAAAGTTTTGGTTTATAAACAAATGAATTTTGTTTAAAAAAAATGATTATTGGATGTAATTCATCATTGACGGTTTATCACACATTGGCATTCACATTGTGTGGTGGGAGTCGGCAAGGACTCAGGACATGGTTTAGGATTGAGTCTCATCTCATTTCATGGCATTGCATATAGGATTCTGATTCGTGCCACAGTAGGCTGAGCTAAAATCAACAAAATTTATATACCTAAGTTCCTCCTACTGCCATAGTCAAGCTTACCGCAGATAGTGGTCTAGTATTTTAACACGGGGATGGGTTCATCCTAAAGAATGATTTACATATGTAAAGGTGCTTTCTATTCGACTTTGGATTTTTGTTTCAAACAAGAAGTAGTTTAACCTGAGAAATTGTAAAAATCGAAAGTGAAGTGTGAAAAATTAACTTTGAAGATTTGTGTCACTAACTTGATATCATGTGGCAAACAAGTGTCCTCGTGTTTTATCCTCAAGTATGACAAGCAACCTATAGTCCTACTATAACCGGATCTATGTTTAACTAGCAAACCTCAATCTCTAAAAACAACTCCTATTTGAGTTAACACAGTAACATGCATCTATGGCCCTTTCTTTACGCTTTGAAACCCTAACATTAAATATCATTTCAGTGGCTCAGAAAAGACCATCTAAAAACCACAAAGATATCTAGCAATAAGTATGCACTGTGATTCCTAAAGCATGGTAAGTATTGGCCAAATCAATAATATCTAATGCCATTCAACCCTATTTTGAGAAGATAGCCATAAACATGCACTGTGAGCTTTTAATACAAGATGACAACCCGCATATGCCCTGCACCACCAAGCTAGCTTCCTTCCTTCAAAGAAAAGAGGCTTAGCCAAGCATCTCGAGTTGTCATCCTTAAGAGGGTGTTTGGCAGCCTAGGAAAATAAGAGGAAGAGGAGAGAGAAGAGAGAAAAAGCAAAACCCTAACTAAACTACGTGACTTTATTTACAAAATAAAAATCCTGCTAAAAATTGCTTCTCAATTTGTTGCTTAGGGTTACAAATTAGAGGGGGCTTATATAGGCCACCTAATGTATGAAAATACCATAAAGCTTCAACAATTTGGCTAAATTTTAAGGACAAGGAGTAATACACCAAAATTGAAGTCGGCCTGCATTAATTACAAAAGCATACAAGTAGTTGAATTCCTCGCTATATATTGTTCTCGCTTAGGTACGAAAATTTCGCTTAGTTACTTAAAATTCCCGCTTTAGGTAGCTAAATCACCAAGAGATAGCTTAAATCAAGAATTTTCATAGGTAAAGGGCAATTTGGCTTATTAATAAATTTCGCTAGCTTAGCGAAATTCCTCAGAGTGAAGTGCACCCAAAATTTCGCTAGAATAGTGTCAGCTTAAACCTCGAGTTCAGCTTAAATTCACACTGCTAAGATTGCGAAATTTCTAAGGTCGCTGAATTTTCGCAATCCCAGCCGAAATTTTCGTAATCTTAGCTAAATTCCCCGAATTGTCGATTCTTCACCGCTCATTCTGGCTCTTCATCGTATTGATTTTTCTTCACTTTGCCTTCATTCTCTTGATTTTTTGGTATGATTGATGGTTGACAATTGGGTTCAATCTTCATGATTCATCATATGTCCTCGACATCGAACTCCCAAAGTACGCCTCAAAACCTACAAACAACCAAAATAACCTCTAAACGGCATATGATACCAAGAAGACTTTGAACACTTCCACTGGCATAAATGACATGATTAGTGCGCAAAGCACCCAAACCTATCTAATATAGGGTTCAAAATAGCACTTTTTGGGTACTAATCAGATTCCATAGTAGAAATGACATATTTTTTCTTGGGATGTGAATGTGGAACATCATGTGCAGTTAGGTGGGGAGTAGTCTCTGTAGGAAGTTTTTCTACTGGGCGTAACTCACCCTATAAGGGAAAATATTTCAAGTGCGGAACAGACATCAATGAACGATGCTCATTCGAGGTTGCAATTGTGAAGAAAGACGACACGCCGCTTTAACCTTAAAATGTTTCGAACAATCTAGTTCTAATCGAATTTTATTATGCACGAGTCAGACTATACCCTATCGGGCCGCTTAAATTATAACCTTGCATGTTTCAAATGAATAAGGGATAAATGAACCGGGCGTGGCCATCTAGTTGTTAACTCTACGTTCCTAAGAATAGGACGTAGTAGTGTGGCATCAAAGCCATCTCGATATCCACGAAGCTTATAAGTTGACTATTGGTCAACGGACCCCCTGCCTTGGGGGTAAATCACAAATACTCAAGAATCCACTAATAAAAAAGCAAAAAATATAATGGTTAAACTCTAAAAAACCTTTTAATTATGGTTTTATTCATATATATATATATATATATATATATATATATATATATATATATATCTATCTGTGTGTGTGTGTGTGTGTGTGTGTGTGTGTGTGTGTGTGTTATAAAACCAAAAAGTATGAAGATAAATTCTAGAGAAAAAGAAATGTGCAGAGAGAATGAAGTTTTATTCTCTTTACTTTGGCTATCAATTAAAATACAAACAAGAAATATCATTTATAAGTGTTTGGGAATCCAAATCAAGTAATATTTGTTTAAGGCAACTAATATATTTATTTTTACAAAGGTGGCTAGCATTCCTTTGTGATTGAGGTCATTCACACCTTTCCTTATAAATATTCCCTTGAATGACCAATATGGAACTTAAGGAAACCTCATAGACCGCCTAAAACCTTGCTAATAAAACCTAATGAGACAAAACCTAGACGAATGGAAAAAGAGTGTAGTACACTAACATCCATTTATACTCCCCCTCATGTCAATATCTTTCCGTTGAAGCATTCCGATCTTGTATATTAACTTCTTAAATGTTGAGGTTCGACAAATGATTACTGTGAATAGATCTACTAGATTATTAGTTTCATTGTATTTCCATAGTTTGTGATCCTCTACTGTGTGGATTTGAAATATAATCGTGATCTACATATCCGAAAGTAATTGTGGTTTGACTCCGCTGAGTAAAATATACTCATATTAGTAGTTCCTCAGATATAACATAGTACATGTTTGATGTCATTCCAATATCTTCGAATAGGAGGGGAACTGTACCTTACTAATAAATTGACAAAAGAGAAATATTTGGACAATAAAATTATCAAGATACATAAGTGCATTGATAACACTAAGATATTCCAATGTCTTCGAGTTTGGCTTAAATTGTACCAGTTAATAAATTTATTGTAAAGCAATATCCTGATAACACAATTGTCAAGATACAAAAGTGCACCAATAGCATTAATAAATGATACTTTAGGACCAAGTAAATTTCACAATTATCGCAATGAAAAATGAGTTATTTTCACATCAAGGGTTAGACCAATTATCGGGGAGCCTTAATGGATATGTTTTATCCATATTAAAACGTTTTAGGGTTTTCTTAATATATGTTGATTGATGAACCGACACTCTAGTTGGAAAGTGCTCGATCTACAGGTTGAGACGATATTTTTTTTTCCAAAATTTTTTATTTCAAATTCATTCTTCAAATATTTTGTAGTTTCTATGAACTCTTCAAAAGTTCCAACAAGGTTTAAATCATCAAAATATACAATAATAATCTCTAAATTTGGTTTGTGATTTCTAATAAAATGCACGAGCATATAGGGTTGTTCACACCATTTTCTTTAATAAATACGCACTAAGACAATTGTACCAAATGTGTATGAATTGCTTCAATCCACATGAAGATCATTGTAACTTGATTGATTACATGTTACGAGAGTTTGTACTATTTGCTTCAAGCAATTTAAAATTCTTCAAAGATTTTCTGGTGTGCTGTATCATTATCCATTTAATCAATATAAATATGCTTTGACAACATCCGTGAGACTCACATCTAGTCCTTCGTAGATCGTTAGGCACTTCGCATAAATACTACGAATTTCCAATGTGCTTTACACATGCAAGTGTTCGACTACAGGTCTAAAAATTATATGTTTCATTAATGAATGTAGTTCCGCTTACATAATCTTTTTCCATTTCCTTTTTTGACAATCATTTCTTTTCGACATTCTTTCATACATTTTGTAGTCTTGGGATCTTCATCGTTTTGTAAGGATGTCTAAGGTGCCACTTGAAAGCAAAATATTTTTAACAAAACATTATTTTGATCCCATTTGTTTTCAGGTAATATAATCATTGTTTTCACAATTTTTAAGTATTTGTAGTTCTTCAAGGGCTTTTTGTGTATTTCCTACCTCTTCAAGGGTTCCTTATTTATTATATATCTCCAAAAGCGCCTTGCTGCTCATCATGTGCCTCTACAAGGACCTTTTGTTTATTATGTACCTCTATAGGGGTCATATTTATCCATGTGTCCTCACTGGGCCTTTTGTTTATTATATGCCTCTGCTAAGGGCTTTTGGTTTTACTATCTACTCTATAGGGACTTTATTTACTATATGCTTTTTTACAAGAACTTTCTTTACTATGTGCCTCTCTATAGAGACTTTGTTTATCGTGTACCTTATGGTGGGCCTGTGTGACTAAAATCGTGGGGTCCACAAATTAACCTGTCAAACAAAGAAAACCCATGATATCGGGGTGACCTGGCTACTGCATTGTTACATCCCCATTTATCGAGATCCATAATTTTACAATATTGACAGAGTCCTCAAACGGAGCTCTATCCAAAATCCAACTTGTAATAAAACATAGGAAACATGGCCCATATGAGGCCCAATATAACATGTTGACCTCACTGGGCCCCACCTTAAGGAAAAAATGATCGCTAGCTAAGGTCCATTTATCCATGTTCATTTAAAACATACAAAATTATATTTAAAACAATCACAGGAGTTTAATTACAATATTCTACAAATATTACACATAGAATGATTGGATCTGTAATATTTGCAAATGGTAATAAGTGCACAAATGTCCGCTTCTTCATAATTCAGGCCTCAATGAGGCAAGATTAACAGCCTGCTCCCGCCCCTTCCTTTCACTCCTCCATGGTCTACACCCGAAACGCTTCCCATATATGAGCGCCACACTCCGCAGAGTAGACTCTATAAAGTCTACTCCCCCACCTAAGTACACAATGGTCATGTTCCATAATTCACATTCCATATAAGATTGCAACCCAGTTGGACCTCATATGCCATGATTAGACAGACCTAACCATGTACCATGCCCCGCTGGGCCCTCACCGACCCCATCACACCGAGTCCTTACTAACCTTATCACACAATGCCAAAACCCATGCGTGATAAAACCATCATTACTGTGATTACATCCAATGATCATTTTGGCTAAAAACAAATTCATTTGTTTTCAAACCAAAATCTTTCGATGTTACACCTCGTCGATCATTTACATTCGTAACTATGTGTCTTTTGTGGGTAGTGAATTTGGGGTCTCACGTAGGCTCGCAAGCCTTCCTACACTTTAACTGGCTTTCACCATGGATACATATATATACTGTAAAATAATGGTTTTCACCCCGAGGGTATCCATCCCTACTTGCTATTACCCGACACATATTTTCATTTTCATGTATACAACCATGCGACCTTGTTGGACGTTGTCCCATCATACCAAGTCTACCATCAAACACCAAACGCAATGTTGATCCATACCATGCACTCACACCTATTTCATGCGATGTCCCCGTGCATATGCAATGCGATGTGCCATTTCATGCCTATACCATGTCACATATATGATGAATACTATATGGACAATTCTACTCATGCATATCACCCATGCATCATGGATAATTATATCAATCAACATAAAATTTCCAAACGATCACACATTTCATGTCAATATATTTGCACACACATATATCAACATTAATAAGTCATCACCAATCTAGAAATGACATTAATTTTATCCTCTAAGCCAAATTCGACATAACATGTCCACAAATAGTCTACAAATGCTGCAATGGCCTTATCCATACACAAACTCATCATGTCAATACATTAGACACATATATTGACCTCCAATCAATTACCACTAAGCATGTCATTCAAACTCAAGATCAGCGTGAACTTGATCCTCAAGACCAATTGTGACATAGGATGCCCACAAAAAATCTCCATATGATGTTTTTTCATAGTGGTAATTATAGGATAATTCGAACTTAGTTTAGAAACTAGTTCCCTAATAGTCCAACTGACACAAACCATTAAACAACCTCTAAGGTGTAGCAATCTTGGTGAAACACCAAGTAACATGACCAGAGGTCCAATTTGGGGCGATTCAAAAGCTTCCATCAAGTTTATAGACAGCTATAATTTCATGAAGAATTACCTAGTCCATTACTTATTTTTTCCAACCGAAATCAGTTCCAAAACTGACAATATATGGGACCAAACAGTGCAGCTTGTGGTGGTCTCTTAAAATAGACCATAACTTGAGCTATGTAGGTCCAATTTGGGTGACGGAAAGCCTATATCAAGCTTTTTCTTGCGTATACACCATAACTTCTTGAAGAAAATCCAGTCCAAATTCCCTTTTCCTAACCAAAATTCAACAGTCCTGGGTCGATCTCAGATGCCATAGGCCTAAATAAAGGCAAAGATTCCTCACAAATTTTTAAAAAATTCAAATCAAATAGCCCTTAAGGAGCCATAAAACTGCTTTTCTAATCCAAACAGCCCTTAAGGAGCTATAGAACCAAATTATCAAATAAAACAACCCTTAAGGAGCCCTAAAACTCATTTTTTCAAAACCAACAAACTCTTAAGGAGCTATAAAAACTGATTTTTCAAATTCAAACACCTTTTTAAGGAGCTTATAAAACCGATTTTTTTGAAAATCCAAACAGCCCTTAGGGAAAAACACAACAAAACAACTCAGGGGAGTGAAAATAAACCAAAGTGAGGAAGAATCTCTACCCCTCGAGCATAGATAAACTCCCCTAGGAAGTCTCGTGACACTTCTAAACCCAAACCTTGATTTCCCCGACCCCTGCTTAACTCAGCAATCTCGCAGACCTACTGCTAAATTCCTCATCGAGTATATGAACTTTGTTCGCCCGACGACTCACCAACTGATCTCCGAGATCAGAGAGAGAGAAATTGAAGCTCTCCCCTCTCTCTTTAACGCTTTCTCTAACAGAAAATCGCCTCCCTCCAATCTCGATTTTTCTTCTACTTAACTTAAGTCTTAAAGACTTAGCCCATATTGCGCCATGTCTCCATGACTTGTCCGGATCCGTTTTTGCCCCAAAATAATTTATTTAATCCCGATTTAATTTCAAATTATTTTAAATGAACTTTACTTAATTCATTTTTTTCACGTTTGAGATTTTTCTTAAAAACTCGCTTTTTTAGGGTCTACTTTTCAGCACCCAACACCCCGAAAATCATGAAAATCGACTGCCCGTAATTCCAAATAAATTCATATGGGTAACTAGATTTCACGAAAAATCCAAACTGAGGTCCGCTTTCTGCTTATCTCGAGATCTAGAAAAATTCCAAGTTTGCAACCTGTACTGTAGCGACAATTTACCGTTTTTCCATTTTTCGGAAAAATTCAAATTTACTCGGGTTTTACATTCTTCCCCCTTAAAAGAATTTCAACCCCCGAAATTCACACATACACATCCAATCACATGCATATACAATAGCCATTTAATACCAAATGATCAAAAAGGTACTCCTTCATCCTCAAATAGGGAAAGGGATAGCTGTAGTGTCTTCGCTCCCATGTTGTCTCCTCCACTCCTGGGCCGCCACAACACCTTTATTAGCCTCACAGTCTTGCCTCGCATATTTAACCCTCTTATTTTAGTTGGATAATCTCAATATTTGAGACTTTAGTGGTCCAAGACCCATATTTCACCAAACTCTAAGTAAGTTTTGGTTTATCACCCAAAGTCTGGTTATTTAGGTAGGTAACTAATTACCGATCAGATCTACGTACCTTGATTCCTATGGTGACTTGACAATCACATGTCATAAGTAAAATCTCACCAATATCCTAGGTCTAAAACCTGCTTTGATAACTTTGTTAAGTCCACCAAACTTATACATATGGATATCACCATTATCCATCACATGCCTTACTAAGATGGATTACACACCCTACTTCTTGCACACCCATGTAGTCAATCGAAGTCTTAACAAGTGTGAAATTATGGTAGGCATTTTATGACTTAATTTCTAGAGAGATTTAATTTATATTTTAATCCTACCATTTGAACTATTCATCCATCATACCATTCATATCATCACATGCATATAATAATGGCATAATTAAACGTGTCATAGTGATGACCTAAAACTAGATTGATCTTCATAAGCCAATATGAATATCACATTAATCCTAGGTAAAAACTCCAATGCCTGCTTGCTTGAATGTGTCAAATGGTCTCTACTATCAAATCAAGTTTATAAGAATACATCATCCGTCGCCTGCGGATCTCGAGTGACTTCCATCCTCGAAAGTGTGCTATTCTTCTTTACAAATTGTATTTATACAATATAACTTTATAAATAAATTACAAGAAATAAACACGACACGCATGTCGATTTAAACTACATATCCAAAAAAAAATATATTTAAATTAAAATATCCACATTCACATCGGGTTCAGATATCATGCTATGTCTATACATATTTTTCTACAAAACATACAATAATTATAATATCTCAATAATTTATGAGTAGAGTATATTTTGTAACATCAGACCTACTTACTTATAGGAAAAAAATTGCTTGAATTAATTTAATGACTAATTTAAACGCATAATTAATTCAAACTTAATGTAAGAATTAATTAGAAAGCAGAATTAATTCAAACTTAATTGTATGAACTAATTTGTAATTAATTTGAAACGTTACAATTAATGCGACCCAAGAATTAATTCAAACGTTACGAATTAAATGCAAACTTAATGGTTAGAATTTGAATCAAATAACCTCCTATTTTTTAGAAAATGGTCAAAAATAGGTCCGTATGCGGCCCTCGTAGGCTAAGGGCAAAAGACTTCTGCGTGCAATATCCTGGGCCGACCGGCCAGTGAGTGTGGTCGAGGGGGCAATACTCGTAGGGGCCCCAAAGCGTACCCAAAAAAAAAAACATAAAAACCCGAGATCTTCGCGAATCGATTAACATTCTTTCTCCAAGCACTATCGTCTCTCTGCGATTCTGGAATTAATACCGCCTTTTACAAAACCATATATGTCTGTATGCATCAACCATGCATAAAGACACGATCCTCAATGAACTACACAAATCCTATGCATCATCTATGCATAAAGACACGATTTTTAATGAACTATACATATCCTATGCATCATCTATCCATAAAGATACGATTTTAACATATTAGACGACCATACACATCATAATGCATAGAAAATAAAGAAACCATAATGACGGTCACAAGTGGATCTCGATACCATTGTTGGGTTTCAACCGGGCGACATTAAGCATACATACACAAAGGGAAAAATTAAAATTTCTCCTTTTCTAACCTAACTGGGTGGATCCATGGATCCGATCGATGATTCGGATAGAAAATACCTTATTTTCACCGGAAGATCCCCTCAGGCCGCAAATGGCGTGTGACCAAACCTTCCCCTTGTCGAATCGAAAGGCGCAGCTACATCGTCCACCCCTCTGGCACTATCCACACAAACGAGCCTCTCTTCTGAAACCTAGAGAAATGGGAGTGTGCTAGCACCGGCTGAGTCTCACGAAAACCCCTAGCCATCTCTCTCAATCGCTAAAAATGAAATTTGTTAATCAGATAAGGATCCTCGCTTAAATACCAAATTTTAGTGCCCAAGGGTTGGTTTCGCCATTCTACGATGTGACTGCAGGCCCACACATAATATCGTACGGGCTCAAAAGCACATTTCAAGCCCACTGACTATAAAATGCACTTCAAGCAGCGATTACGACCACTCCAATTACGTGGATGTCAATAACCCGACATAACCCGATCCATAATAAACGCAGAGTCCTTCTGTCCCACGATATCCCACCAACACAAGGCATGAACTATGTCTCCTTTGTAAAGTTCAATCATGCAATTTTCTCGACCTTATAACCGAGTAATACAAATGACACACAACCCCTTACATCCATTTGAGCATGACCATGCAATTTCCAAATCACTGTAGCCTCACACCTCCGAGTCACCGGGACCGCCTAACATGCATCAACCCGTGGCAACCTACAAAACAAACAACTAAGAGCAGCGGGGGAGGGTCTTCGCTATCGCTCTCGACGCCCGCTAGATCTCTGCCTTCTTTTCAGCATTAGGAGTTTCAAGACTCGAAAGGCCTTACCTTATTTTCAGGTCGGGCTTCCTTTTATCAGGGAGGAAGGAGATCCACTATTCGTGGTAAGTTGATGATTTCCTCCCAAATCGGAAGGGGAAGGTGGCGCATCTATCGCGGGCGGAGACTAATTCTTCCTTTTAGATGGAAGATAGGTGGGAGAGTGGGGCGCATATTTCATGTATAGGACTTGGCATTTTTACGGACGTATTTCCCGACGTGACCGAAGGGGTTTGTCCATCTTGAATTCGCGGCAAGGTAATGGATAGTGTACTCTTCCTCCTGGGAGCCTATTCATCAACCCTTATTAGATAAAGCCTCTCCGGGAAAATGGCATCCGGGGAATGCCAACCCCTTCTTTGGTTAGAGGAGGGTATCCTCGGGATCCGCCCTAAGTCAGGGCTGTGAGGGTCGTGACAGATGGATCGCACCCAACCATGACCTTTAGTAAAAAGGGGCTCATGAAGCTGGGAGGTCTGGTTAAGGCCCAAGGCACTCCACAATGCCCCTTTTTCCTCCCTTGGGAGGGTGATCGCCCCGGGCCGAAAAAAAAAGAGAACAATCTCACCGTCATATCACTGGGAATAGAGACAATCAATGCTGTTGAATTTCAATGTGAATTTTGTAACTTTTTTGAAACTGCATTAGATGCCATATGGTCGCTTAAGTTGACCTTGAGAATGGAGGCTACTATAAAAGGCTAAAGGGGTGACGAGGTTCGTTGTCCCACTAGTTATCCACGCCTCCTCCCGGCAGTAGAAGGATAATCGAACGCGTCAGACTCATAATCGGGATCAGGACGCATGATGATTATGATCGATTATTTTAGCGTGCTTTCCAAGCATGAATCGAGCCAGAGACTGCATGGTTTGCTGAGCCTAATCTGTTCCTGGGTGGCCTTTAAAGTGAAGTTCTAAACTCAATGGAATCCTCCGTGATCCATGACACACCCCACCCAACATGGGCTTTACTCTTCTTGATCCTCCTTTCCATCTTTTTTTTTTTTTTTGGTAGCGATTTTGCTACTACTTCTTCTTCTTCTTCTTCTTCGACTCTTGCTACTATTTCTTCTTTGGTCTTTGCTCTGTATCTGATTTGGACGAACTATATAGACGTTTTGATATGACCCTCTCGTCATTACTTGTAATAATGACAAATCATTCCGGCGCAACCAATAAAATTCATATTTTATGACATTTTATGTACTATGTTCTACCTCGCAATCTTGCATTTAATTCTTCTGCTTCGGGCAAGGGAGGCAGATTCATAGCCATCGGGCCGGGATGTCCAGTTGGATCCCAATAATGAATGCCTTAGGATTTGGGCCTAACGGGGTTAGGATAAAGGAGGCTCCAATTATCCCGGCCCGTATTTCCACCAGCTCTTAGAGTCTGTGGAGTTGTTAGAGACGAAATGACTGAGGCGTATGGACAGCGCCGTGATTTAATGAACTCGTAGGTCCTAAGCGGTTGGTATATGTGGGGGTCACATAGATTTTTCCTTTCCTCCTATCATCCTTGAAGTTAAAAGATTCCTTCAACAACACACCTTCGTATACATTGTTTATGCATTTTGTGTTTGGTTGCGAACCGCCCTTTAAGCCGTCTACTCGCCTCGTACTTTGGCTGTGCAATCATTATTTCCCCTAATGTATCGGATCTTCTTCATCGGCCTTCTGTCGTGGAGAGTCCCGCTGAGGGTAAGGTCTGTATTTATTAAGAACCCGCGCTTCGCCGCTTTTAGTGGTTTTGCCTTTCTACCCATTTAGCACTGGGGCTAATACTCACTCTTTCTCTTGATGTGTTCAGAATGGAAAGAGGCGAGAAGGAACTTCCACCAACAGCAGTCGCAGATCAGGCCTGCGAGGGACGCGTCTCTACAAGTCATATCGTCTGCCCCCGACAATGGAGGAATTGAGGATCTTATTGCAACTTCGAGAACATCGACTAAGTTAAATGGACGAGCCGAATGAGTCCACTACAAGCGGGAACACAATGTGGTGTTTTTTACCCTAGAAGAATCTCATACTGCTTCGCTTCCCAAAGGCCCGCCCTCGTTAAGGCTTTTGCATTTTACCAGGCGCCGGCCCTTGTTCATCCTAACGTAACTGTGATTCTTACTCCAAAAGTTCTAAACTTCTTTTACCAACTCGACCTTCTATCATGTCAGATTTTCTTCACCTACTTTCGATATTAAGGAGTAGTGGGGCTGGTTGTCCTTCTCGATACCGACTCCCACCGCACCTAGAATGGGCTCCCCGATTCTCCTAAAACAGAGGCGAAGGGGGTCATTCTAGTAAGGGGGCCTTGGGATGAGACCCTGGGCTCTCCTGACCTACCATTTAACATTAACCGGTCGCAGCGCTTCCCAAGTGTGTGTGTAGGTAGAATCGATCAGGATTACTGTGCGGAAAAATGCAGGCAAGTTAGTGCAAAGGTAAAGAAGGCAAGTATTGAGAAGATTCGCAGAATTATTGTAGATTTCCGAACTGAGCACCATTACGGTAGTTCTTCCGACTTCAAGAACTTTGTCGACGCAAGGATGTGAGCCCCCGCTCCCTACAGCTTCCCGATTATTCCTTGCTCACACATCGAGATTGTAAGTGAGAACACTTCGTTACCACCGATCTACTAGATTTGCTCGCGGGCCGTGCGCCATCACCCGGGGATCCAGAGGCCGAAGCATTGAGCCGAGAACAAGTGTTACGGGCCTCGTCTGTTCCCTCGACGTCTACTAGCGGGGGTTCCAGTTTTGCCTTACCCATACCCGATCCAGAGGCGTGGAGTACTGTCCCCGCGGGCTTCCCTTGCTAAGAAAGAGGGTCAGGGTCCCACCCCAGTATTGATCATCAAAGAAGAGGACCACCCAGGAAAGAGCGTCACGGCCTGTGTGGAGGATTTTGTACTGTCTGGCCCAGCCCAACCGGCCCTCTCATTCGGAGGAGGAAGAAGAGGGATAAAGAGATGACAGGATCATAGATCGTTATGCCGTCGAGAGCTAAAACTAGGAAGAAGCCGAGCGAGAGGCCTTACCGGGCCGATAAGGGTTTGGCCCGCCCCGTGATGGGGTCTGTAGGATAAACAATCGTGGTCCCGACCTTTCCCGAATGTGGGTCTAACGATCGCCAGGACGGAGGACACCGACCGTGAAGAGCTGGGCGAGTGAAGCCCACCCCTCCGTGACAGAAGTGGTCCATCATCCCGAACGCTCTGAAGCCACTGCAGGCCGCTAAGCTCGCGCTAACAGTGGTGCAAGTAGTCACACCCGACCGTATACTCCTCAACTCTATATGCGCGTATTTGCCTCCCTCGCTACGGCCCGGCGGACGGAGGGAGGGCAAAGACTAAGACTCGACGATATCAAGTCCATCCTCCATCGCTGGAAGCCTTTCAACGGTGAGTCTACGTACCGAATATCTAGAATATCTGCATCCAGGATGCCGTGGGTTTCCCCGTGAGAGCCCGGCGTGATAAGAGCAGATTCGGCTTCCGCCTTTCCGCAAAAGACTATAAAGGAGGATATTTATCAAATAGTCGAAGATGGGATGCAGATTCGCAACCGGAACTTCGTCCAGACGGCAGAGCTGGTAAAGTAGTAAAACTTATACGTATGAAAATTCTAAAGCCATATCGGGCCGCTTGATTAAAATACGCCAAAGACATCGCTGCTCAGAATACGTCCTTCAAGACGTGAATTCAACAACCCATTGATGGATGCCGAGTGGCTTCGCTTATATGCTGAGTCCCGCCTTTCGCCCGGAGAGCTAAGACGCTCACCATCCAAGGCCCGAGCCGGAGGCTAAAGAAGCTGTGGATACGCGGTCGTGGAAATCAGAGGGACGCCGCCCACGAGGTGGATGGCGCACTGAGATCGGGAGGGAGCGGAGCGCCGGCGCAGTCAGCCGGAACTCCGTCCCGGTCCAAAGTGTTCTAACCATTCGAAGACGGCCGCCGCGCGAGTCCGACCTTGGCTCCGTTCAACAAGCCTTAGTGGCCGCCAAGGAGGCCTGCCGGAGGGCAAAGGAAGAGAGTGGTTGTCACACCCTAATTCCCGGTCCGACCCGATTTGAGGGATCCGAACCGAGTCCGGTACGAGACCAAATAATGGGCCCTTACTTTACTTTTTCGTATACTGTGCCGAATTCTTATAACAAAATCAAAATATTATATAATAAATTTAAAATAAAACTACCACCAGAAGGGTGTTTATCAGGTCACATAAGGGCGCATCAAGTCCCCATTTACATATTCAGAAACTATACATTTACATTAACTGATCAAAGCATAGACCTACTATGATGAACTCCTACTCGTGTGCTGGCCCAATGGAATGCGGAAGATCACCGTCTCCTTCTTATGTACCTAAGACTTGATTAAAACCCGTATAGTTTTACGCTATGGGAAACATATGGTATGCATACACATTTATAATCGCGATATAAATAAATAAAGAATACTCGATCATGCATTCATATATATCGGACTGATACAAGTACTTATACAAGTACTTATGTTTACAATGTGTTTATGCTTATTCGACCTTAGGAGTTACAAAACTTATTCTTACGGTAGATACCTGTAGGTATTACATATCGTAACGATACACATTCATTTACTCTATTCATCATTCGTGTTATTTCATATAACTATAAATAATTTAATTTAATATTAAATGAGTAAGATACGCATTAAGTATCCAAGATACTATATGATCAAGTGTCGAGTACCCGCAGGAGTGCTGGCACCGGCAGAGTGTCGCCGCATAATCGTAAAGTACCGGGTTACTCAAACAAAGAGTACCGGTTTTACTAATGTGCCAAGCACGCCGAGTGTCACAGACTAGTCGAGAGTACCAAGTATTAAACAGAGAGTACCGGTTACTAATGTGCCAAGCACGCCAGAGTGTCGTCAGACTAGTCGAGAGTACCGGGCACTAAACAGAGCATCATACTAATGTGCCAAGCACGCCGTAGATTTCCAATAAGACTCAGTTAGAGAGTACCGGGCACATACGCGGCCCGCCCACGTAACAGAGGTGCCGTGTCATTTAATCCTGGTCTCAAGCATTCCTACTATTATATGTATTCAGAAACTTCCTATCTTATTATTGGGGCATGAACTTTGCTCCCATCGAACTCCGCTTCGCCGAGGCAGCGAGGTACGGTACATTTTTCACTTAATTTCATCATTTTTTATACTTCTGGTATGTGAATTTTAGCTTAAATATGCAAAAATAACAAAAACAGTCGCATGAACCTCGTACCGTATTACCACTGTACTGATAGCTGTGTTTCTGGCTCGAGGGCGGTACGGTATAGGTTCACAAATGTACCGCTTTACATTATATCGGGTCAGATTTAAAGATAAACTCCAAAGGTGTACTGGCATTGTGTCTCCGAATTTGCCCATAAATGATAAATTTCACCATTTTTCATGCACTTTTCTTCCATAATTCTCTTCTATTCCACTCTTCATAAAAAATTAACATGAAATCCCTCCAAACAACTCCCCAAACACTTTTAATTAGCCAAAGAATCTAAGGATCTATACTCAAGTTCACTAAACTTTACAAACTTCTAAATTGTGAAGGATTCCATATTTAATTATGATCAACTCCCTTAAATCTAGAGTTAGGATGTATTCCTAACAAAAACCCTAGAAGAGGGAACCAAATTAATCTCCAAAGAAAACCATAGCAATCCATACCCAAGTGTTTGTGTACAAAAGCATACCAAAGATCCATACAAAAGTCATGTATCCATACTAGAATCCATACTTTGCTTTTGATTTCTCCTTTCTTCTCCTTCTCTTCTCTTTCCTCTTCCTCTCCTTCCCAGATCTCTTTGAATTGAGACCAAAAATAACTCATTTTTTGTCTCTCTTCTATTTATAATTAATCTCTCTATTTGCCTTATACCCCTCCATCTTCCATTAATTACACTACAATTCCTATTATTTTATACTTGGCCTCTAATCCTATTAATCCATGTCTTTTTGATGCCCTCTTTTGACAATTTGATGATTTTGTCCTTAAGTTTTGTACAATTTTCTTGGTTTCTAATCATATTTTCGTATTAAATTTATTTAAAATTCAATTATACCTACAAAATACCCTAAACACAACAAAACAACCAGTGATATTTCTATGTTACAAAGGGTCGCTAATCCACGAGCTTAATCGCCTCTACTCATGGAGTTGGGGCCACCGCTGACGCAATTTCGCGCCGTGAGAAGAGTTCAGCCAAGAGGCTCGGCGATCGAGGTCGAGCTTGATGCGCAGCGTTGACGCGATTTCCTTTAACTATGGTTACGGCCGGGCCGCACTATACGCACGAGCATAATGCGGAGCAAGCCTAAACCCTCCCCGATGTCGAATACATCTACCTCGACCCCCGAATTTTTGTGAATCGATGCCCCCGTGGTCTTCATTCGCTTTTATCCACTCCGAGCCCGCTGACCACAAGAAGATTTGCCAGACAAAGGCCTCTGTGCCGAGGGAGATGTCGATATACTAATCGGAGCCCTAAGGCGTGAGAGGCTAACAGGTTAGGCCGAAAAGAGTCAACAAATGTATTCGCATGACAATCTCTTCTCTCGGTTTTGCATTTAGACATTTATTTTTCGCTTTTTTTAAGGAGTACTTTTTTTCGATGAACTGCTATATAGAGTTATAAAATGCCTCTAGCCATAGAGGATGCCTTATTATTCAAATTCCTGCCGAAAAGGCATTTACGCGCCGTCTAAGCAAATATTATTTGTACCGGGCCGATGAGGTGCCATCCACTTGAAGTTTTGACCTGTTAGGATTGGTCCATACCGGGCTGACAAGCTATTTATCATGTTTAACCGGGACTTTTGGGTTGATCACAGAGTTATCTTTACTAGGCCAAAGTGTGTCATTTCATCATATCCGACTTTAAATTGGATCGGCTAGAAGTTATCTTTACCGGGCCGGACAAGTCATTTTACTGCCCATCCAGACTTTAAAATTGACCAACTATAAGTGATCTTTAATGCAATGGAGCAGGTCACTTATCACAGCCATCCCGACTTTAAAATTGACCTGGCTAGAAGTGATCTTACTGTATTTTATTGCAAGTCATTTTATCAAGGCCATCCGACTTGTAAATGTTGATCAGCAAGAGGAGAAAATGAGCATTTGTGCATTGATATTGAATCATTCTTTATTGATAATACCTCTTAAGATGTGTAGCATTCCACATTCTAGGTACAGGGGTCCCATCAAGTTTATCTAAGGCGTAAGCCCCGGATTCCTCGGCTCGTGTTATAAGATACGATCCTTCCCAGTTAGGTTGGAACTTTCCTGCGGTTGGGTCAGTCGTATTCTCAAATACTCTTCTTAGCACTAGGTCCCTAGGTTGGAATGCTCGAGGCTTAACCCGTTTATTGTAAGATCTTTCCAATCGGCGCTGGTAGGATGCTATGCGGATGGCTGCTGACTCTCGCAATTCATCGATTGTGTCAAGCTTCTTGATCATTAATTCTTTACTCCCTTGTTCAGGGATGTTTGTCCAGATGGTAGGCATACCAATTTCCGTGGGGATAATAGCTTCCATTCCATACGTTATTATGAACGGAGACATACAAGTAGGTTTTATGGGCAAGGGTCTCAGAAGCCTGCAGTACTTAGGGAGTTCATCAACCCATTTTCCTTAGCCGACCTAGTCATTTTTTTTCAAATAAGTATCAGGTTTTGTTGGAGGCCTCTACTGCCATTGCTTTGCCGGGTAGCTGGGTGGAGCATAGATTTTATCTTCAATTCCTACGTAAGTTTCGATAGACCTACCACAAATTCAGCCTGCTGTAGGAGACGATTGATCTGGGGATGCCAAATCGACACACTCTAGATAAACTGAGTGACATCTTGGTCTTTAATCGAGGAGAATGCTTCGGCCTCAATCCACTTACTGAAATTGTCCGTGGCTACCAAAAGTAACTTCTTTTGGGCTGGAGCAATAGGTAGTGGTCCAACTATATCGATCCCCCATTGTGCAAAGGGCCAAGGGCTAGAGATAGAGATCGTGCCCTCAGACCGGTGGGATTTCGTATGGGGGTAAGGTCGCGCAATGATCACACTTAGTATAGTCACAGCATCGCCATGGCTCGCCAATAAGACCCTCAGTATGGGCCCGATGGGCCAGAGTTCTGCCACCATGGCGATGTTTCCTTTCTGCCGAACGGAGACAGATACTGAGAGACAAATGCAACCCATAATTAGTCGAATGAGTTTAGAGATCCTCTTGGAAGCTTGTGGAACCACGCCAAACTCTTTCAGATAGCCGTAAAACTGACAGTCGGTCATTCCCGATTAAGGATCATCAGTCGCTGAAGTGCAACATATGATCATATGGGTCGAAGAGCCATTGCATATAGAAACTACACGATCTAACTGCGGAGGAGGCCCATAGTCTAAAATATGTTGGCCCAAGGGGGAGGACAGCAAGTCGTACGACCCCCGGGATTGATAAGGTGTCGTGATATGGGCAGGAGCACTTCTGACGGATACCGCGCAGTAGAAATGGGGGCTATTCTCCGAACCGAGTGGCAATATGCTCAGGCACTCGAAAAGGGGTCTATCCGCGCCCTTTTTCGCATTCGGTCGCGCCCGCTCATAGCCCGAATGGATCGGGCGATGAGGTCTCTTCGACTTGGCTTCCGTATTGCTCAGGTGGCGAGCTGACGGGGAAGTGGAGAATGCCCAAGAGAACTCGTCATCAACCTAGTGATCACTATGGTCGGGCAGGACGGGCTCTTTTCCCTTATTCACCAAGGCTAAGGGTACATTCTGGGCAACACCTAAGGGGTTATCAGGCCTGTTGGACTCTAAGAGGGTCCGTAAGCGGTTGTTCTCCTATCAGAACGGGTCCACATGTTCAATTCTATTTATCCGCCGCCCGTCCCTCTGGCTTCTCCTCCATCTCCCGGGCGCCACGCAGAAACTGGTCCTCGATAGGTGGGATTACTAGGTTGCTGGACATGGAGATAAGTTCCGACGGTCCGATGGGATGAGCGAGAACCACCAAACT
Source organism: Tetrastigma voinierianum (assembly GCA_016808115.1). Lineage (NCBI taxonomy): Eukaryota > Viridiplantae > Streptophyta > Magnoliopsida > Vitales > Vitaceae > Tetrastigma > Tetrastigma voinierianum. Next base: position 14,323 of record JAEQBH010008865.1, on the reverse strand, counting down.
CCTGGATAACGGAGATCACCGGGGAGCGTATGAACCCGTGCACTCACAGATCGCCTTTGAGATTGCTAGGCGTTCACAGATGACGCCAATTGTAGTCTCCTAATTCTCTCGAGTCACTCGGATCATTTAAACTTGCATCAACCCTGTAACCCAGAAACAAACAAATTTAAGACACGCAGAGGGTCTCCGCCATCGCCTCTCCAACGCTCAAGTTAGATCTCTCTCGTCTTCTTTTTCAAAGATTAGGAGTTTTGAGACTTGAGTTGTCTTACCTTATTTCATGTCGTGGCTTCCTTTTATTAGGAAGGAAGGAGATCCACTATTCATGGTAAGTGGATGATTTCCTCCTAAATCGGAAGGGGAAGGTGGCGCATATATCGCGGGTGGAGACTAATTCTTCCTTTTAGACGAAAGACAGGTGGGAGAGTGGGGCGCATGTTTCGTGTATGAGGACTATTACCTTTAAGTGGACGCATTTCCAGAATGCAGGACCCCAAGGGGGTTTGTCCATCTTGAATTCGTGGCAAGGTACGACAAGCAGACTTTCTCTCCGGGGAGCCTATTCATCAACCCAGATAAAGCCTCCAGAAATGGCATCCCGGGGAATGCCAACCCCTTCTATAGGAGGGCATTTGATATGGGCCTTGTTGGGCTTAAGGCCGTGACAGATGGACTGCCCAACCATGGCTCTAATGTGCAGGTTCGTTAGCTAGAGGGCCTAGGTCAAGGCCCACCACAGGCCCATGGATATCTCTCTAAATGAGGGACAACTCTCTCATCCACTACCGTCCCTCATGATTTATTCTATGTCCAACTATACCTCAGATACCACCCTATTACAGATGATGTTAAATCATTAAAACATAAAGCTCCTCATGTAGGGACCTATGGTGGTGTTAGGTCGAACGACAAAAAGAAGACATTATTATGATGAGAAGTACTCGTGACTTATAATCCATGTAGTATTCATGATATCGATCCAAGACAATGTTCACCAACACGTACTTACGAGCCAACCTTAATATCATATATGCATGACCCAAAGAACATGATCATCCTGTCAACTCCATACTAGTATTAATTCACGCCCACCAATAATGAACGACTAAGGACAATTTAGAATAGTATTCCATTCAAGTCCATGGTTCTACTATTGTCACACACTTGATGACCATAAGTGGAATCAACTATTCATGGAGTAAATCACCAAATTAGAAATGTAAGATGATAATGAAAATGTCTCTTTATTATTAAAATATGAAAGTAATAAAAATTACACTATTGCCCTAGGGCACATCACTAACAGTTTTATCCTGGGAGACAGATGTCGACGTGATTTTCTTCGAGCACCGAAGGAGACAGCGAATCTATTTTAAGGAGATTTGAGGATCGCAACGGTAGACTCAAAAGATCCACGCTCTTATCAACAATATTTCTTCTTGTAATTGTTTTATTTCTTCTTCTTTTCAGAAATTTTCCTCCTCATCTGCTTTCCTATAAGAAAAGAAAGTTCCTAACAATTCAATAGTGGAAGGAAACTATGCCTCCCCTCAATTTTTTTTTTCAAAATTTTTTTCTTTGTTTCTAAGGGAATTCAATCGTGGAAGGAAAATATGCATCCCCTCAATTTTTTTTTTCAAAATATTTTTTCTTTGTTTTTAAGGGAAGCCAACCGTGAACGGTAAAATATGCCCCTCTGAAATCTCATAAATCCTATATCATTAAGCCCTATGACGCCATTTTTAGTTATGCATTTGTAAGTTTCTAAAGTAATTTAATTTCTATTTGATTTTCGTAGGCTGTTTAGTTCATAGAAATTTTGAGAGAAAATCAAAGGAAGAAAATAAGAAGGAAAATAAAATAAAAAAAGAAGGAAACTAAATAGAATTAAATTTCCATATAATATTTTTTATTTACACCAAATGAATTTTGTTTCTTGAAACTCACAATATAAAGGTTAAATAATTTTAAAATAATTAAATTTTTAAGTAATTTTATTTATGTATGATTTTCTTTAGAAAAATTTATAAAACAATCAAATCGTAAAAAAATTATGTTTCTTAGCATTTTTTCTTTCCTTAATATTTTCTAAGAACCGAACACAATCTCTTTTTTTACATCTATTCACTTAGGATTTACAACATTGTAGTATTCTACTATCATGGATACTCAAACTTGGTCCTTCCCTATGCCCCGCCCAACCCTTTAACCACTGAGTGGGACCTTACTGGTATTTAAATTTTTTTTATTAGACAATTAAATATCATAAAATAATCTTCTTTAGCATTTTTTTTCTTACCTTAATACTTCTTAGAAACCAAACATAACCTAGTGTTTTTGTCTCCTCTCAACTTATTTTCTAGGTCCAATTACTTCATATGGTCTATTAGTTCCTATTTTCGAAAATAGTTATTAATGTCAGTTTTTGATAACATAGAGAATACTATTATGGGCATGTTTGTTTACAATTTTTTTAAACACGAAAAACATAGAAAACATAAAATTTAAAGAACAAATTAACATTTTTTTTAAAATAAACCGAAATGATTATCAAATAAATTAATATTCTTTAAAATTTGTTATTATTATTTGAATTAAGTTGTCACATCCTCAATTCTCTACTAGCGGCATGTGTGGCTGTACCCACCCCACAGAACCCCTAGTCGTTACTTCCAACGACTAGAGAACCCGTGGCGGGGCCGTATTGTTTGGTCGAAACCCGATAAATTTTTTTTTTTTTCTAAACTTGTGATTTTATAAAATTTTGGCAGCATAACAGCTGCATACAGGACATATCCCAAAACCTGTATATACAGTTTACACTTTTCAAAATATGGCAACCAACACACTCATCCAAAGAGCCTCAAGCTCATCACATTTTCACAAAACAAAACTATGTACATACATATGCTCAACTGTACAAATCCAAAGTATTTCCTTACACAAGTTATTTAATATAGCACTGATACAAAAGTCAGGAGAATCCTACTATGCTCCGTTGTCCAGTTCGCACTTCGAAAAAATAGTTTTTAAACAAGAAAATAATGAGCTAAACGAGCTCAGTGAGTGTATGCTTTATAAAATGTTTTGCTTTTTCGGAAAATATCTCAAAATTGTAAAACTCTCTTTTACAGGACATTTCCCAGAAACCTTGCTTGCTTGCTTTGCTTTGCTTTAAAAGTTTCTAAAACTTTTCATACTTCTCTTGCTTGCTTGCTTTACCTTGCTTTGCTTTAAAAGTTTCCAAAACTTTTCATCACTTCTTGCTTGCCTTTAAAAGTTTATAAAACTTTTCATAAATATCTTGCTTTAAAAGTTTATAAAACTTTTTATAAACACGGGAGCCTGGGCTCAACCGCTTGCTTTAAAATAAACACGGGAGCCTGGGCTCAACTCGGGGTTGCTTTAAAAGGGTATAAAACTTTATAAACACTGAGCCCGGACTCAACCGCTACTTTAAAAGTTTATAAACTTTTATAAACACTGAGCTGGGCTCAACCGGGTTGTTTTTAAAAATAAACACGCGGAGCCCTGGCCAACCGCCAAGCACTCGTTGATTTCAAAATCAGATAAAACATGCTTATAAATCATCAACCACCGAAGGCCTTTCTCGCTTGTCGTGACTCTAAGCGAACATGGAGCCTGGCTTCAACTGCGTCGGCAGGGTCGGACTCCGGGTCCGCATCACTCAGGTGGAAGAGCCTCTGCCCAATCTCTCTTTCCGTGAAATATGGTGGCCTTGGCTCACCATAATCTAGCTAGCGCACTAACCCTATATACCCCAAAGTTAGCGCCACTGCCTCCTTTAAATGCCATGATGCATGAACCAAGTTTGCCGACCGCATTAAATCTAAAATGCATGAAATGATGTCCTAACACCACCACGCACGACTTAATAATTCTCGACCTAAGATATGCTTAAACTAGGATTTAGACCTGCTTTTATAAAATATACTTTTGTTTGCTTGAAACATGGTTTAATAATTCAAAACCATGGTTCGTTTGAAATATGGTTTGATAATTCAAAACCATCGTTGCTTTCAAATATTGGGCTTGATATTCAAAACCATTGCTTGTTTACTCAAACTCATTGTTTGCTTTAAATCACATTGCTTTGCTCGCTGCTTTTCAAATATTGCCATAATCAAAACTATTAAATACCAACGCAGAAACAGCTTTATACTGTACACTGTGATTAAAAATAGTTTAGAACACTCACATTCCTTTTACAATAATTGAGCACGACCAAAATTCTCCCGCCTCCGCTTTACCCTACACATTCGACGTGATTAGACCACACTCGTCAAGACACCTGCTAATTTGCACATTTTGTGCTACAATTAAATTTTCTAAAATATGCGCACCAAATGCTATTCACAAGATATGGCTAGATTATAGACTCAAGGGACTTTCCATAGAGTCTAAAAACACTTCGAAAAACATCATTTTTGAAAAATTATGTCCAGATCAGGTGAATAAAACTCAAATTTCAACTCCGACCGTCTCGAAAATTCAAATTCAGCCCGGATCGGTTCAAAATAGTCCCAAAAAATCCTAAATTCGATCTAAAAATTTTGGAACTGAAATTTATGGCCTTTAAGAATATTCCAAATCATTACATGTACTTTTGCAATAAATAACACAAAGAGGAATTTCCTACCTCTCAAGCTCGACGAAACGCTAAGATAATACTGGTGTCCACGCGTAGCCCTCATTGCGCGATCAACTTTGCCTCGCTCCGACATAAAAATCTATTGGTCCGATTTCCATAACCAAAAAACGACCGTATAAAAAATTAAAAATATCTCACTCTCTCCTCTTTTCACGCTTCCCGTCTGTGCGTCCCCCTTTATGACTTTTATCTTTGTTTTTTTTAATTACTATTATTATTATTATTATTAATGGATATTATTAACTTATATCGTCTTCATTTAAGTCCATTTCTCTCGAAAATTTTTATTTCTTTTCGCTTTAATTATTTTAAATTAACTTTAACTCAAGCTATTTTCTGACTTCCGATATTTTCATAAAAATCTGGCCCCGTTCATCGACGATTTATCACCTTAAATTGCAAAATATTCCGACCGGTCTCACCCGACGAAACTTTTCTGGGTCACTAGATTTCGCGAGATAAATTTAACTCAAGACAAATTACTTCATCATCCGAGATCTAGAATTCTTGCGCCTCCCGAACCATTATAACAATTTATTATTATTATTCTTTACAATTTATAATTTGTACTTTCACTTCTCCACTTTTCTTAATTATGTCGCCACAACGCTTCAAAACCTTTATAATTCCATCCTTAAAAACAACTTTCAAACATACTACTATGACACTCAAATAATTAAGAAAGCCCTTAGTACACATATGTGATCGTATAATTACACATACCGTACACCCTCTTAGAACGAGACGTTACATAAGTGTTTTCTATATTCCTCGCATGGAACAAAAGAACCATAGAATTAATTATATGTCTTTACGTAGTTTCCTTGTTCTCTTACTTTCTAGGAAAAAAAAAAAAAACATTTTTCATGGTTGTTCAATGGGTAGACAAATTAATGATGGTAGATAAAGATCCAAATAATTTATGCTCCGCGCGCCCAGGATGCCAGACATTACTAATAATGGAGAATGGAGAATGGACCCCAGGCCCAACACGACACTGCCAGGATATTTTTCAATTATTGTGTCCATGAAGAACTAACTTTAAAAGGATGAAGTTTGAATAATTTATTTTGCTTTATTAGCCAGAAAAAAAGTTCTTTCGATGAAATCTTACTTTACTCAAAATATATTCTGATAGAAGTCTCAATGACGAAAAAGAATGATTTTTTTCTTGCAAGATTGAGAAACATTTAACAATTAATTTTGGAATCATCTATAAAATTAGATCATTAGTGTAATTAATTTGATTCACAATATTCATTATTCTAATTTGTTATCAGAGAGAATTGAACAACCAATCATTAGATATATATCAAATAAATACTTCAGAATCAATTGATTCAAATAGACCATTTTTTTCTAGAATGTATCACTAACTATTTTGTTAATGATTTTTATTCTTAACTTTAAGAAGGTTTATGAGCTGCTTTATTTCAAGCTTTGTGGTTGGTTTGTTTTTTTTTTTTTTTTGTTTTTTTTTTTTGTTCTTTCATGATTAAAGATTTTAAAATTGGGTCAAATTAATCTTATCACATCGATTAAATCATGGTTTGATTCACTTTTACTTATTTTTATTGTTTTATCATTTCCAACTTTTGAACCGAGGGTGACTCTTGATTGAATAGGAGAGGTATGAAAATAATGGATATATCGATTATATATCGAATATCAAAAAGTACCAAAAAAAATCAATCGACAACTGAAAGTCGTCGAAATATGGAAAGTCCTCAAACAAGCGCACGTCGAAATATAAAAGAACACTTATTTCACTAACTATTTCAATAATTAAATATGTGAGGTATGAAATACTCCCACTTAAGATTTAACCCTTTTATTTTAATTGGATAATCTCAATATTTGAGACTTTAGTGGTCCAAGACTCATATTTCACCAAACTCTAAATAAGCTTTGACTTATCACCTAAAGTCTGGTTATTTAGGTAGGTAACCAATTACCAATTGTATCTAATGTAATTCTTGGATCTCATGGGACTTGACAATCACATGTCATAAGTAAAATCTCATTAATGCCTTAGGTCCAAAACTGTTTTGATAACCTTGTTAAGTCCACCAAATTCATACATATGGATATCACCATTTTCCATCATGCCTTACTAAGATGAATTACATACCTGCTTTAGCATGACCCATGTAGTCAATCGAAGTCTTGACAAGTGTGAAATTATGGTCGGCATTTTATAACTTAATTTCTAGAGAGGGATTTAATTTATATTTTAATCCTACCATTTGAATTATAATCCATCCATCATACCATTCATATCATCACATGCATATAATAATGGCATAAATTAAACGTGTCATAGCATGACCCAAAACTAGTTTATCTTTATAAGCCAATATGAAGATCAAAGGTCAATCCTAGGTAAAAACTCCAACTCCATGGATTCACTTGGAATGTGTCGAATGGTCTCCACTATCGAATCAAAGTTTGAGAAGAATGCATCTTCTGCCACCTTTTGTGATTTTCAGTGATCTCCATCCTTAAGCAACTGTTCATCTCTACAACTTGTATTTATACTATACAACTTATAAATAAATTACAAGAAATAAATACGACACGCATGTCGCATTTAAATTACATATCCAAAAAAAAAAACAAATATTTAAATTGTTTCATCCACATTCACATTGGTCTAAGGGTCATGCTATGCACCACACATATTTTCACAAAACATACAATAATTATAATATCTCAATAATTTATGTAGACCGTATTCAGAACATCGTAACCGTTTGTATTTATAGGCAAAAATTGGTTTGAATTAATTGCAAGAATTAATTTGAAACGTTATTTAATTAATTTGAAACGCTACAAATTAATTCAAACATAATTGTAAGAATTCACTCAAACATTACGACCAATTCAAACTTAATTCTTAAGAATCAATTTAAACGTTATGAATGAATTCAAACTTAATTGTATGAATTCGTGAAGAATTAATTTGAAACGTAAATTCAATTAATGCTTAATTGTAAGAATTAATTCGAACAAGCATTAATTAAATGCAAAACTTACCTATGAATAACTAAAATAACCTCTACATTTGTGACGCCCCAAACTCAACTGGCTGACTAATTCAATAACCCGCTGAATACTCATGAATGCCTGTGACCCGGCATTCTTAAAATCGGGCGTAGTCTCCTTTGTACGGGAGCCTTACCCAAATAGCTAACACGGTATAAAACCCGCCTTACCCGTCCCAAAATACCAATATATGCAATATATATCCACACGCCACTGGGCCCATAAACAGTACTCAATATACAGACCAATCATGAGTCCAACTATATCCACAGTTTACAAGAGAGGTAATCAATTTTTATACAACACATATTAAAAATTCCTAAATATCTCTAATATATGTATACATTCATAAATCCAAAGCCACAATCCGGCTTTTCTTCTAAACTTAGCCTCTAGGACGAGCCGTCTCTCGCACGCTCCTGCATTCAAAAAGGGGTCCCATCGACGGGTGAGCTAATGCTCAAGAGGAGAATCGCCCAAGGGCTACTCACCACCTAAGTGCGCAATGTTCCAATTAAAACACATTCAAGTAAATGCATGATCCTACTTGAATGTCTACATGACCGACTCAGATCCCGAGTCCTCACCGACTCCCTCACACTCGCCTAAGCCTCGTATGAGAATTTTTATTTTTGTTTGTTTGTGAACAACCCTCCGATGTATATATATATCACTCAGGGTCATCCGACGATCGATATATAATTTGTTTGCTTGCGGACAACCTCCGATGTGGCTACATATCACTTGGTCGTTCACGATTGATATTATTTGTTTGTGACTACCGATGAATATCAATTGGGCCGTTCGAACATTGGATATTTTTAATTTGACTACCCTCCGATAATTAATATTTTTAGACAACCCTCCGAACCGCTTTCTCTAGACTCATCTCATGCACTAACCCTATAGTCCTCGGATGTCCCAAAGGCATATGGAATGCATGTATGTCAATTCCAATACAATTTGACTACGGTGTAAATATATAAACATGCATATATTTACAAAAATTTAATTCTACACAATCATGTCATGTAAATTCTCATTTCATACATCAAAATTAGCTCACTTACTAATGATCAAACACGAGCAATTTAATTTAAATCACTCGACCAAACACATATTTTCACAAAAATATATTTTGAGAACACCAAGCCAGAATAGTGAAACCTCTACATTTGCTCCTAAAAATCACAAATCAATCTGGCCACTTAGTGAACTCCGCAATTCACGGCCATCTCGCCCAATGCATATCAAGCAAACATTTAATGCACAATTATCACAAATGCACCCAAACAGCCCGTATTCCACACACGGCTACGCCAATTCTTGTTTAAAAATATATTACCCATCCCAAGGCTCAGGATCGGACAATGGCCCTCACGGCCTCATTGGACTCAAACATTGACAAAACACTTAAAATGGGAATAAAACTCAAGTAGGGAGAAACCCCTACCTCAAGGAGTTTGAGGAAACTCCCAATCCAGCACTCCACGCGGCTTCCTCTCCAGAGCGCTTCTCCTTCGTCTCAACGAATTCGACGGCCGATCACACAAATCTAGACAAGATTTCTCCTAAAAACCTCAACGGAAGCTTCAGATCTCCAACTGTTTTCACGTTCTTTGGGCTTAATGAAGGAGAAGACACTGTAGCATTTTTCGTCTTTAGTGACTTAAATCTTTTCCAAAAACGATCACATGTCTCCTCCATTTCCCGCTTTTGGATATTCTGCACTATCTCTACTGCTCATTTTCATCATTTCTACTCATACCACTTATGGAACATGAGTATTTGTTATATGTGATTTTCGTCCATCGAAAATCGCTTTACTAAGACCGAAACGCCGACAAGCTCGAAAACGTGTAAATTCGACTATCTCGAATTCGACGAAATTTACATGCTAGCTAGATTTCAAGAAGACGATTCCAACAGTGAAACTGCTTCACATCCAAGATTTAGAAGAATATAGATTTTTAACCGAATTTACACTTGTAATCGAAATTACGATTTTGCCCTTTTTCCGTAAATTGGAATTTCGTCTTACATTCCTCTCTAAAGGAATTTCGTCCCTAAATTCAAGACAATCACAATCACTCACATGTATATGCAACGCGCACTCTATCATGCACGTAACTAACCATTTAAATCTTAACGACTAAACCACGTACCTTCATCCCTAAACAGGATATGTGGCCCGCATCGTGTCCTCTCGCGCTCCCACGCTAACTCCTCCACTCACAAAGGTCGCCATAGCACTCACTAGCCTCATGGTCTGCCAAAACCCGATCACTATCAACAATGCACACCGGTCCCTCCGAAGGTCCCATCCGTGTCAACTCCTATCCGTCCCCAATCCACCACACGGGTTGGATCTTTGAATATATTTCCCGAGTACAAGATGTGCGGAAACACCCGCACACCGGGACATGTCATGTACGCTTAACCGTGACGTTAACGGTGCCTATCCCCTCGGTGCATCTCGGAAGTGTCCACAACCTCGGCGATAGCTTCCGCGCCCGCCGAACCCGACCACTCCTCTCTGTGCATCACCTTCAAGAAAACGTGATCACCAACCTCGAGCTCTAAGGGTCGACGTCGTACATCCGCATAACTCTTCTTCCGGCTCTGAGCCGTGAGAAGACGTTGTCCTATCAAGCTCACCTTCTCTAAGGTGTCTCTAATCAGATCAGGACCCGTGATGGATCTCTCTCCCACCTCGGTCCATCCTAACAGTGACCTACATGGCCTCCCATACAATGCCTCATACGCAGCATCCGTGATACTCGCCTGATAACTATTGCTTGTAGCGACTCCACTAAGGGCAATTGCTCTTCTACCCTTTATGATCCAGACGATGCTCGCAGCACGTCCTCTAACACCTGTATATAATCCATACAACATGTAACCCTACACAACCCCTGCTTGGTGTGTAAACACTAACCTTCCTAAGGTCACAATCATTGACAATCCAATGGACCGTCAACCTAGTCCATGTCATGAATGACATCCATATACCGAGCCCTTGCCGGCTCAACAACACCCAATGCAATCTCCAAGGGGTATCCAAATCTCGAGTCACTTCCCGACTCTTATCACCAAACTCTAAGTCTACGTGATAACTCGGGTCTCGTGGGTTTTCATCTCGCATAACATAATTCTTCGCTTACACTTCGCTTCCATTACATTCTCACGTAAATTCGATATCTCCCTGCCCTTACACCCAACTCCGTGATTCTCACCCGAGGGATTTACTTGAGCCTCGCTTGCCCCACACACTCTAATTACTCATTTCCTCGAATCGAACTAAGAGTCTTCATCGATCGCAGCCTCAAAGACAAACTCAACCTCACTCACCAAGAGTGGTGAATGATCGCACCGTGCACCCACACCCGACCTCGACGCGATGTTACCGCACACGAACGCACAATGCCCCATGGTGACACCTAATCCCGGTCCACCATGAGCGTAATCTTAGAGATCACTCACTCATAATCTCGGACCTATCAGTCAACTCTCACCCCACACTCTAGGAAAAACATCTATACCGCTTCAAAGGCCTTAACCCTCTAAGCCCAAATCCAATGCCGTGTCGAGTATGACAACCCTAAGTAAGGTCTCACCATCGACAACCCGATGGTCAAGCCGACCATCCATCAAGCTTGACATCAACAACCACTGGCCTACCACCCTAAGGTCCACCACGCTCCTTTTGGCGCGACTGGACCGTCTCGACTTCGACCCACACTCGCCCCTCCGGCCTATCTCGTGTTGCTAGGAGGCTTGTACAACACCCCGAACCGGGAACCGTTCCTCCGACCCGCACTAGGTGTGGGGAGGAACTACATTCTCCCCTCGTTTGTCGCCTAATCGACCGCTGTCCCAAAATCCCGATCCCCGCTGGGGGCAACCTGCCTCACACGCCCAATCTTGGCCCTGAACTCGGGAACTCATGTGAAGTGTAGTCTTCCGCCTCTTCCCCGAACTAGAAGAAGGTTGATCCTCCCTCTCGCTACCAACACCCGCATCCCCGAGTGCCCGAGCATCCTCGATCTCTCTCTTTTACGGTCAGGACTGGTCCCAACTACGGAGTCCATGGTCCCATAGGCGAAGTCCTACAATCCTGCCCCGAAGGGACAACTTCAGCCCATTCTCGAGTCCTCGTAATACTCCAAACAATCCCAAGAAACTACGATCTCGAAGACTGACATTCCTATTCTCACCAACTCATCACTGCCTCAACCTTCTCTGGGTCGACTGACACTCCTGATGCTGACACCACGTGTCCCAAAACTTCACCTTAGTAAGCCAAAACCCGCACTTATTGAACTTAGCGTACATCTGATGGTCTCTTAGTAACTGTAACACGATCCTCAAGTGATACTCATGTTCTACTGATCGAGTAGATCAAAATGTCATCCACGGCTGACCACGACAAACCGAGATTCAGATAGGGTTGGAACACCCGGCGCACAGATCCATGAACGCCGGCGCATTTGTCATCCGGCGGCATCACCAGAACTCCTAAAGTGCCCATAACGCGCCCTAAACGCTGTCTTAGTGGATATCTCAGATTCCTAACCCCTCACCGATGAAAAATCGCAAGGTCTATTCGAGCACCGCGCTTCCTCAATCGATCAAACAAATCTTCAATCTCGGTAATGGGTACCGATTCTTGATCGTGAACTCGCTTCAATCGCTATAGTCACGCACGAAGGGTCTTGTCCTTCCTTTTTCGCAGAACAACCGAGCGCCATGGTGAAGTGCTCTTGTTTAATGAACCCTTGTCCAAGAATCCCCGTAGCCGGACTCGAGTTCCTACAACTCAACCGGTGCCATCCTATGCGGAGTCATAGAGATGGGTGAAGTACCAGGGTGTAACTCAATACCGAAGTCTACATCCCGATGTGGAGGTAGTCCAGGTAGCTCATCTGGAGAAACATCCACATATTTGCACACTACTCGAGGTAGATCCAAGTCTGATCTCTCCTAGTCCTCTAGGGTAAGGTTTCGCTTAGCCAACCCGCTTAACTGGGCCCCGACATCCGACTCGTGATACCGTCCGGGGCAAAATATCATGCTTATCCCCTTGAAATACCATACTAAGACTGGCCCCGCGCATAGCGTATAACCTCTCCTACGGCCACACTGAGCTAAACGATCATGTAAGCTATCAGCCAATCCATCCCAAGGATGACATCGAACTCTGACATGTCCATAATCCTCAGGTCCACTGTGAGTAGAGTCCCCGAGATCTCCAGCTCACAACCTCGACATATCATCCCTAGTCTCGCCCTAGTCCCTAGGGGAGAACTCACATATAACGGCTCCTCTAAGGTCTTTAGAGGTCCTTGCCCATTTCCACCATATTTGGGCCTCATTCTCTAGCTAGAACGCAGCTAGTCTAATCCGGGTCGCCTCAGAGGTAATCTCCATAGCCTCTAACACTTTCTCGATCTGCATGAACCAATGGTCTACCACCATCGGATCTCTTCCCCCGTGAATGCTCTGGAGATGATGCGCCCTAAACCTCCGGGAGGCTACTTAGATCTTCCTACACTGCGCATACCGTACTTATGCGATAGCAAATTACGACACTCTACAAATTTCAAGAAAGTCTCGCGCACTAAACACCGCGGTGCTCGACTAATTCCCTCGTGGACGCCCCACGTCCCGCCCCGTCCCTCTACTAGCCATTTATGCTAATATGGCGAAGCAATTAATACAAGATTCTAAGGCATCAAATACACTCGAGACACTAATCATACACATAAATCGTTGTACACACATTGTCCTCGCATTTACTGTAATGCAAGGCAATCCATTTTACATTTAAAAATATTGTTCAATAAAATTTTATTTTCAAAATTTTATTTTTTGAAAATTTTATTTTTCGAAAATTTTATCGAATTTTATTTTATTTTAATTAAATTTAATAAATTTTTTATTTTTTACAAAAAAATTTTGCGATGCATAAGGTTCATGAACCCACAAACAAGACTTAAACATTACCGAGCCTCTAAAAACCAGTCAAATCGAAAGCAGTGCACGAGCACCAACCGCCTACCAGGCGCGACAGCCGCAGGCGTGGTGCAAGTCAGGCGGCCCGGTCAGATCGTGGCCGGGCCCTTTCTGGGCCGTCGCGCCCACAGGCCCACACGCATGCCGCCTCGCCACGCCCCTCGCCACGAGCGCCTCACATTGCCGTCGTCGCTCGCAGCCGCTTCCGCCCCGCCGCCAACCGCCGCACGCCCAAAGACTACAATGCCGTTTACTCAGCGCCCATGTCTCTTGGCCAATACAATTTTGTATTGCGACACGATTTGCCTCCTACAAATTTCTTCCAAATACAATACAAGATGTGTATAGCGATACACTCCCGCCATCACATCAGTCTTCACTGTCACGATACAATTTCTTTATCAAGACACGTCCCTCAAATTTCCACTAGCCTTCCTATTGCAATACGCCCACTTTTACCTCCGCAATACAAACCAATCAGACAGAACACAACTCCCTAATCCAACTAGCCTTTAGCTTCCCGTAATATAATATTTGTATTGCAACATACCTCTTCCAAACTCCGCAATACACTTCTTTGCTCACAATACA
>JAEQBH010008864.1:0-91039 GCA_016808115.1 Tetrastigma voinierianum | reverse complement strand
CGACGTCGACCCTTAGAGTTCGAGGTTGGAGATCCGCGTCTTCTTGAAGGTGATGCCCCCCAGAGAGGAGTTGTCGGGTTGGCCAGTGAGGAAGCTATCGCCGGGTTTATTATTGGGCCGCCGGATGCTGGGGTAGGCATTATGTAGCGTACCGATTGGCTTTACCGCCCGATATGCAGTGCCGCGAGGTATTTCATGTCTCCATGCCTGGGATGTACATTCCCGGATCCGTCATGTAGTGGATTGGGAGAGATTGGTTGACACAGATGGGACCTTGAGGGGAGGGACTAGTGTGCGTGTGGATAGTCGGGATCGGGTTTTGCGGCTGGTCATTGAGGCTAGTGAGGGTGTTATGACAGCACCGTGGAGTGGAGTCAACGTGGGAGCGCGAGGACACGATGCGGGCCACCTATCCCTTCTTGTTTAGGGATGAAGGTACGTGGTTTAGTCGTTTAATACTTAAATGACTAGTTTATATGCATGGCATAGTGCACGTTGCATATGCATGTGATTCGTTGCGATTGTATAGAATTTTGAGATGAAATTCTTTTTAAGGAGGGGAGAATGTAAGGCAGAAAAATTCTAATTTACGAAGGGTAAAGCAGTAATTTGATCGAAACCAGAATTTTAAATCTGATGGCGAAGCGGACTTCACCGTTTGGAATCGACTCACGAAATCTAGCTACCGCGTTGAATTTTGTCGGTCAGAGGCGGTCAATTTCACTTTTTCGAGGCACTTAGGGTGTCGGTCTTTGTAAAAGCGACTTTGAGATACATGTGATGTGACAAAGTACTACATGTAACTCATGTGACACCACGTTGCATGATTAGAGAGAGAATGAGAATGAAACGGCCTAGATTGTACTAAGTGTCAAAATTAAGAAAATGGGGCGTGATGGAATTATTTGAAATGCTAATGAGAATAAAACAAAAGAAAATAGTATATCTTCTCCAGGAATGAATAAATCGTTGAAATTTGGATTTTGAGTTTTAGAGAGAGAGGTGTGCCTTCTCTCTCTAGATTTCGACCATTCGGACATTAGGTTCTCGACAGACGAGTAAAAGGCTGTTCTCTCACGGGGCGAGGGCTCTGGCGTGAGACCGCGATTTGGTGGAGTTAAATGACTCGAGGTAAGGATCTTTTCCTACTTGTGTTATTCTTTGACTAGAGCATAAATTGTTAAGGAGATGTTGCGGTACTTTAGCCATAAATTCGGTCTCGAAAATCTTTGAACAGTGGAAAATATATTGCAGTAGTGAGCAGTCAAACTCGAGGTTTCTTGTTAAAACAGCAGATAGTAATGAATTTTCTTGGTGTAAAATGTGTGTTGTAAATGATTCAAAATGAATTGCTTATGTTGCGCTGTTAACGTGAGCCAATTTTGGTGTTATTGATGTGAATTTAGCCAACACGATTTGTTTTGAGTTAATTATGTTAATATATATGCATGTGAATATATTATGAAGGGTTTTGAGTTGGCATCATGCATTCCATATGCCTTTGGGGCACCACACAGAATATTGGGTGAGTGCATGACATGAAATTGAAAGAAAAACGAAAATGTTTGTGAAGGAAATTCGACGGAAGATTTTAGAGAATTGCCTTGGGGTCGTCAATGAATCCTGCCCGGATGATGACCATGACTATTTCGGGCGTTATCGACAATTCACCTTCGGTGGGTAGTCGATATTTTCAGAAATTCGGTAGTGAGTTTGAGAATAAGCTTTGTTTTGAAAACTTGATATTTTACTCGCATTCGGCTTAGGCATATGTGAGGGAGTCAGTGAGGACTCGGGACATGGGATTGGTCATGTAGACATTCGAGTAGATTCATGCAATTGCTTGGATGTGATTGTTTGCCATGGCATGTGCACTGAGGTGGGGTAACCCATGTGAGTATCTCATCTTTGGGCTGTTCACCTGGCGAGGATCACTATTTCGAATACGGGAGCCCGGTCGGGAAGGCGGCACTCATTAGAGGCCGTTTGAGAAGAAATCTGACTTGTGGCTTTGATGTTGTTGTATAACATGTATTAGAATGTTATAGAATTTTAATATATGTTGAATTAAGAGTGATTTATTAACTCTTGAACTATTGTATATAGTTGATGTATTTTGTGAGTATTAATGCAGGGGCCCAAGTGGCCATTATTTTACTCGCATGTTGACCCTGTGTGGTCATTGTGAACTGTTTGGGATAGGTTTTGTGTTTGGGTAGAGCTCCCCGTACAAAGGAGACTGCCGTTTTTAAATAAGTGGTGTCGGGTTACCCAGGAGCATCCACGATTTCCTTGGGTTGATTGGTTGTCAGCGGGACCCCCGGGTTTGGGGCATCACAACTTGTCATTGGTCAATAATGATGCTTTTAATAAGCATCATTTTTAGATAATGTTTTTATAAAATTCTTAAAAGAGGGTCATTGTTAATACATTTTATCAAGTAAGAATAAAATGTTCTAATTAATTTGGAACATGTAAACAAATTTAGAGACATGAAACTTATCCTTGGCCTCGAAAAGAGCCGAGGTCGATTTTATATTTCCTACTTATCAAATATCTCATCAAATCTAGCCCATAACCAATCATGGGAAATATCCGTATGATTACAATGAGATAGGTGACATTAAACACAACTATTTTGTGGGGTTAAAGGAACATACGATGGCGTCATGACTGACCCGACAAGTTAATTAATTGATTTGCTCACGATAAGGTAACCTTTTGGTCATACATCTTATTTTTGGGAAAGTTTTAAAATGAAATCTAAGTCTAACCATGGTGAAAACTAATCATAGATTCCATGGATAGAAAGCGAGTAGCTCACCGCCTTAACCATCTCGGTGAAGACTTAAAATAATGTGCTAGAAGTGATGTCGGAGAACCATTAGGCCGTTGTCTTTACGCGATATTCAAGGAGGAAAAACCATTAGGCAGATAGCATTTGGTTGGCATCCCCCAAATCGCGACATCATATGCATCTCGACAAAGCCCTTGCTGTTCTGAGGTTAGCAGGTCGATGAACCCATGCGCCTGATTGGAATCCATGGTGTAGTCGTTCTCTGCGCCTTCCACCATTCTTGATGATGGCGTAGACATTTGCTGCGACGGGGAATTGAGCTTTTCTTTTTGAGACTCAATCCTCTTGGTGATCTCCTTCAAGTTCGATCAATCATCCAGTAGTGAAGATATCATGATATTTGAGAGTGCGGGTCCTTATCGATCAGCTTTGGAACATGACTAAAGTAATCTCCTTTTCTAGGTTGTCAGCACTCATTGTTCTTAATTTGCTCATTCCCCTTTGCTACCCTCTTTGGGAAGCTCTCTTGATTTACCATCTTCTAGCTTTGCTCCATCGAAACATCTTCTTAAACGAGCAACCACACTCCCAATGGGGAAGGCCAGACTTCAGGTTGAGAGTCATATGGGCTATAAAGGATGGCCTGAGGCATCGATCCCGCATAGGTGCTTTCAGTTCCACTCACCTTTTCAGCCAATCCCTTCTTCACCTTGAATGTTGCTTTTCTTGTAGAGTCATTAGTGATGTATGCTAGCTCTACCTTCTTTCTAGTCATGACTAGAGGAGAGAAGGAAATATGTAATGAATCTTGCCTCAAAAAAACATTGTTATACATCTATATATATATATATATATATATATATATTTATATATATATATATATATATATATATATATATATATATATATATATAGGAGTTGACTTTTTGGATTATGGTAGGCTTTTTTGGGCTGAAGACTTTCAAAGAAAAAGACGGTAAGATGAAATGCAATGTCATGTCAATCTTAGGCATGAGATATTCTGTGATGAGATAATTTATTAGGAATTGAATTGGTTGAGTTTTTCTTCCCATTTTGACATCTCGGCTATGATCTCGACATAATCCTTTTTCAATCAAAATATTATTTTCAAATTTGTTTTTGGTAAGAGTTTAATGAATATTTTAAAGCTTTTTATGCGAGGATTACATTGGAGTGGAAGTGTCGTCCAGATTCGGTCAGACCCGATTGGCGGATCGACAGGAGTTAGTGCGAGAATGAATCTTGGGACTCTTTACCTGTTTAATTAGACATTGGTATATCCAAGTCTTATAATTATATCAACATATCATATACAAAAATCCAAAATAAAACTATCACAGTAGTGGTGTTTACAGTTTCATATATACAGTACTGAGTCCCATTTACAAATTCAAAAACTATACATTTACATTTACTGATCAGAGCGAGGAACCTACAGTGATGAACCCCTACTCGTGTGTTGGCCCGACAAAATGCAGAATATCGCTGTCTCTTTCTTCTATACCTACACGGATTAAAACCCATGCTGAGCTTTACGCTCAGTGGGAAACATAAATAATATGTATATACACAGTTATAATAAGTGTATAACAATAACTGAAATCAGAATTGCAGGCATTCATATCATAAACTTATACAAGTAATTATGCGTATAACATGCTTATGCTTATTCGGATCTCTCGTAGGAGTTACAGAGCTTATTCATATTCAGAAATACCAGTAGGTATTACAGATCAGAAAGATACACATTCGTTTACTCTTATTCATCATTTAGGTTATTTTTATATAACTATGGGAGAAATACACAAATCGGTGCTGTATAAGTAGACCACGACCATGATAAGTATCAGAAGATACTATCTGATGCGGAAGTCTGAGTAGCCTGACGGGAGTCTTAGGAAACCTTGTCGAGCAGTCTGAAGTAGCAATTAGAGCAGGAGTCTTAGTAGCACTAGTCGGGAATGCCAGAAGTCTGTCGGAATGAAGTCTTTGAAGCACTAACGGAGATCTGAGTACCTAGCTCGGACGGGAGTCTTTGAAGCACTAATCTCCGAGATCTGAAGTACTAATCGAGACCAGTGTCGAAG
Source organism: Tetrastigma voinierianum (assembly GCA_016808115.1). Lineage (NCBI taxonomy): Eukaryota > Viridiplantae > Streptophyta > Magnoliopsida > Vitales > Vitaceae > Tetrastigma > Tetrastigma voinierianum. Next base: position 86,134 of record JAEQBH010008864.1, on the reverse strand, counting down.
CACTAACGAATGCAGAGTACTAATCGGAAGGAGTCTTTGTGTCATTTAATACTGATCTTGGGCGTGATCTCTTATTATATGTATTCAAAACTTCCTATCATATCATTGGAGCATAAACTTTGCTCCCATTGAACTCGCCTCGGCGAAGCGAAAGCTTTGCCGAGGCGGCGAGGTACGGTACATTTCTCACTTAATTTCATCTGTTTTCTATGCTTAGATGCGTGTTTGGCCATCTGGCAAGTAAAAAAAAAAAAAAGCAGGGGCTGCGGGGACCACTATGCCGGTCTGACCGACTGTACCGATGGGTTCGGTTACGAAGGAATTTGTGCCGTGGGTCTAGGCTAATACCAGTATAGTTTAACTCTTGCATCAAGCCATCTCGATCTGAGTTCAAAAGGTGTCTGCGGTCTGAGGTCCTCCGGGTATGAGAAATGGGATTTCACCATTTTCATGCACTTTCTTCCATAATTCTCTTCTATTTCTCTTCTCATCAAAATCAACATTAAGTCCCTCGAACAACTCCACAATTACTTTTAATTAGTCAAGAATCGAGGATGCATACCCAGGGATTCATGACTCTGAAGCTGGAATTGTGAAGGATTCCATATCTAAACATTGCTCCAGTAGGGATTTTCAGCCAAACTTTTATCATCCCAGAGTTAGGATGTCTTCTAACCTAGAAAAGGAATCAACTTAATCTTGAGAAAACCACCCAGCAATCATACCCAGTAATTCATGGCACAAAAATCATACCAAAATCCTTACAATTCCATACCAAAGTCATGTATCCATCTGAATCCATACAGCAGCGTTTCTCTCTTCCTTCCTCTTCTTCTCCTTCCTTCTCCTCTTCCTCAGTAATTCCTTGTTTGGAGACGAAAATAACTTATTTTGATCTCCTCCTCATTATAATTTAAGTTTTCATATTTGCCTTTAGTCCTCAACTTCCATTTAATTACACTACAATTCTTATTATTTATACTTTGGCCTCTAATCCACAGTAATCCATGTCTTTGATGCCCCTTTTGGACAATTTACAATATTTTGTCCTTGATTTATGCCTCTAAAATTTTAGTTTTAACTTTCCATATTTTGAATTAAATTTCTGAAAATTCAATTATGCTTACAAAAATACCTTAAACATGTTGAAACAACTATGGTATATTTCGGGGTGTTACGAGGAAGGATTATTACGATTATGTCTTTGTTTCATCTCTTATTATTGTTATTATGATTTTGATATCTATCACTTTGCAAAATTTTTTTTTTAACAATTAAAGTACACTTTAGTTACAATAAAGTAAACTGTCTTCATTGGGATTCGAACCCGAGACCACTCCCTTCCCTATACCTTTTTGAAATGTTGAATGCTATGAGCTAGTCATGATGAACAAGATGATGATTATTATTAAGAATGGTAAAATATTTACTTTTTGGAGATGGTCATTAAAGGTCAATAGATGTGGTTGTGCATGAGACATGCACAGTATTGAAGCAGTGCTTAAAAAATTTGAAATTTGTGAGGTCAGGTTGGGTGGGGTGGCAAATTCTTTTGATTTAATATCAAAATAAGTTTAAATAAACAATCAAATCCTACTATGATTATGTTGCTTTTTAAATTTTATTATTAATATTGTCATAAATAAAATTTAAAAAAAATCAGAATTTTCAAACATGCTAATTTTCAAAAATTTGTAATTGTAGTCATTCTGAGCTTATGCTGATTGGAATTTTCAAAATTTGTAACTGTTGGATTAAAAAAAAAAATGGAGCAGATTTCTATCCCTATCATACACTTTTCTCTATTAAATAATTTCTAAAAATAATCTCTCTTTATAATAGCAATGGCATATTATCTTCATATGGAATAAAATTTAAAGAAAAAATAGTTTCAAGTTTTTCAAATAAAAATCCATTAAAATTAATTTCCATAAATGAGCTATACTTAAAAAAATAATTCTATATATGTTGAAATTAAAGAGTTTGAAGATTCACTTTCCTTCTGTATTTTAAAATCATGAAATTTAACTTAAAACAAAAATAGTATCGAAAAAACGCATAACATAGGAAATGAGGAAACTCAGGATTCAAAAAAGCATAACACCCATAGAAATTAGGGTCCACAGGGACAATTTATTATAATGCAACTGTCAAAAAAAAATAACTTATAGAAAATCTACATATTTTAAAATTTTATTTTTAAATCATTGTTAAAGATCTGCGACTTTATAACCAAGAAAATAGAAACATAGTGCATAAATAAGCAAGTCAAACTGCGATGTGGCCTTGATTCACGAAGTCGGGTTGACAATCAGATCAACTTTGCGAATCTTCGTGGATGTCGGGTAACGAGCACCGCTCACTTGAAATCAAGCGAGTCTCCCTTTATGCAGGGGAACTCTACCCAGGTACAGCCTGTCCCAACAATTAACAGACCACACGGGTCCATGGGGCGAAGTAAAAATGAGCCACTGGCCCGTCGTCAATATTCACAAAATTACCATCGACTATATACCAATAGTTCAAGAGTTATTACAATACTCTTAACGAAAAATATATCAAAATTTAAAGTTTTTAATATGTTCTACCGAATACCAAAGCCCTGTGACTTTCTTCTAAAAGCGCGGCCTCTAGTGACGTCGTCCTCCTGTACCTCCACATTACGAAATAGTGATCCCTTGGGGTGACGAAGGCCGGTAGTGATAATTTCCTACGTGGGTTACTCCCCACCTAAGTGCATGTCATGGCAACTGATCACACTCAAATAAATACATGATCTACTTGAATGTCTATGTCAATCCCATTGTCTCGAGTCCTCAGACTCCGTCACACATACCTAATGAATGCGAGTAAAAATACAATTTCAAAACAAAAGTTTTTTGTTCTCGAAAACTTACTACTGGGTTTCGATAAAATTTATTGGACAACCCTCGAGGCGAATCTGTTGGATAACCCTCCAAAAAAATTCATGAGCCTTAGCGTGGGTGTTAGACTGACACTTCTAACACGATTCTCAGGAAAATCTTAGTGAAATTCCTTTCCTGAAACATTTCGTTTTGTTTTCTTTCATGTCATGCACTCACTGCCTAATATTCTAAGGTGCCCAGTGCATATGGAATGCATTATGCCAATTCAAAATATTCATGCTAATATATTTTCATGTATATATTAATATAAATTAATTCACCTGATTCATGTTAATCGATTCTGTCCAATAACACCAAAATTAATAATATGGTACAATTAACAAAATCAATAATTCCTTTTGAATGCAAACACACAAAATCACACAGCAAAATCACGTGAGCAGGTGAAACCTGGTTAACCTTGTTGCAGCCACATAAAGTAGAAATTTTCTCCGCTCCGGTTCAAATGTTTTGAGACGAAATATGGCTAAGTCAAAACCTCGAATATCCCTAATCATTCACATGACTCTTAGCCAAGAGAATAACACAAGTAGGAGAAGACCCCTACCTCTTGGAGTTGTCGGAACTCCATCAAATCGGTGTCCACATGTAGCCCTCGCCGCGTAAAACAACTTTATTTCTTGGCCCGAAGCGAACCGACGGTCCGAACGTCAGGAAATCTAGAGAGAAGTCACACTCTCTCTCTCTAAAAATCTGAATCTCAGCCCACTGCCCGTTTTTGTGTTTTCCATGGAGAAGAAAACTATTCTTCTCTTTTGTCTTATTCTCATTTAATCTTTTCAATAATTCCCATCTTGTCCTTATGTCTTGATTTTGACACATAGCTTAATCTAAGCTTGATAATCTCCCTTCCCTCTATACAATCATGCAACATGTGTCACATCGGTATGTAATAGGTGACTTTATTACATCACGTGTCTTTCCACGAGCCTTTAAGGCACGAGCCTGTTTGGTGCGCGAAGCGTGAAATTTCGGCGGCCTCGGAATTCGACGAGGAATTTAGCGTGGTAGCTAGATTCGCGAAGGCGATTCAACGGTGAAGGTGCATTTCGTCGTCAAGGAATCTGAAAAATTTGAATTTTCACGGAAATGACCATTTACCGTTTTTCGGAAAATTAGAATTTTCGGGTTTTACATTCTCTTCCCCTTAAAAGAATTGAGTCAAAATCTTTGGGCGACCCACAGCCAGGCTTCACATGCATATGCAACGTGCACCATTCCATGCATGTAAACTGGTGTTTAAGTACTAAGCGACTAAACCACGTACCTTCATCCTAAACAAGAAGGGATAGGTGGCCCAGCATCGTGTCCTCGCGCTCCCCGCGTTGAATCACTCACTCCCGGTGCGCCATAGCACCCTCGCTGCTCGGAGTCTTACGTCGACGATCCGGTATCAAGTAATGCACACTAGTCCCTCCTCGAAGGTCCATCGTGTCATTCTCGATCTCTCTCAATCCACTACATGAAATTTGGATCTGGGTGTACCTCAGAGCATGGAGGCGTGAAATACCTTGTGGACACGACATCTTTGGCGGTAAAGCAATCGATCTTATTCTGATTGCCTACCACGATCACGGGGTTTATAAACACCGGTATTGGGAATTCAGCTACAATTATTGAAGGAATTGGATTGGGAGGTCAAGGCGCGTGAATACATATTAAACTCCTTTTGGACCTCGTTTGGGCCTTGGAAGGCAAAACATTAATTCGAGACTTTAGACGAGCCCACGATGTGGATCATACATGTGATTTTGAAAGATTTAGTAGGATCTTACGGAGGATTTATTTTATGATTATCTTTGTTTCTTTTAGAAAGATTTGCTCCAATATTTTATTCTATCCCTTTTAGGAAGATTTGTTTTATTTATTTTAGAAAGTTTTCTTTTAGGAGTTGCCTTTTGTAATTTAGAAAGTTTCTTTTCAAAGTTAAAGTAGAAGTTGCTTTATTTGATTTAGAAAGTATGAGACTATATATACCCCCCTAATGTAGTCTTTTAAGGGAGTTCAAGTTTAATAATATTTTCAGATTTCTCTTTTTAAGAGTTCTCTCTTGTTCTCTTATCTCTTGGGTGGATTCCCTTGGGGACGAGTTCATGGCTTCTCATACCTAGGTGGATTCCTTGGTGGCGAAGTCTTTTGTTCGAAGCTTATCGATCAGCCGAATCCGTAGTTGATTGTGGCGTACTCAGCTCTGTCGTCTATCTTACGTATTGGATTGTTTCATTAACCCCGGTAAGTAACCACTCTTGTACAAACTTCTGCTCTCCTCGCCCATCACATCTTCTCTTTAAGCTTTCCATAACTAATTTTTCAACCTCTACCCAAAACTTTCCATATCTTGTTCTCACCCCTCTTTAAACATTCCTAAATACCATTTTTTCCCTTATATACCACAAATACACGTTTCACAACTAGAAAATCTCATAAACTCGTCCATAACCTGTTTTGGCCTTAAAAGAAACTACCCCGAGCCCATATTTTGACTTACCAAAACTTCTAGATCATCCATCACGGTCCCAACCTTGCATCAAAAATTAGTATCGAGCTCGAGAAGGATTGATGGGCGATCATAAGCTAAGGTATTCTTGGTTGGGAGACAAGAGTCCTAATCATGGTCCAGTGGTTCTCAATCCCCCATTAACAGCATTCTTTGATCTTGAATATGTGGTTCGGCGTCTACAAAAGCGGATGGCTATAAATGATGATCCATAGTGACAGACCTTCATGGAAGGTGAGAAGGTGATGAAAGTTTGTGAGAGCGTAACGCTAGCAGTTGAGTGCGAGGCGCGAAGCTAGAAAATGAAACTGAGAGAATATGATTATGGAGAGGTATGAAGATCGATCTTGCGATGATGATTACTATGAAAGCGTAATAATGATGAAAGTTCGATTCAATCCAAGTTTGATATTCAGAATTTGAAGGAAGAATGCATGATGTTGACTTCTTGGATTGGTTAATCTGTCGAGCGTGTCTTTGAATATTGTAGTCCCCACGGCGTGAAAAGGTGAAGTTGGCTGGCTATCCCGAGATCTTGTGAAGTCTCTTCTTTGGTGGGAGAAAATTTAAAGAGACAACGTCAGAGAGATATGAAGGTGAAGCAGGAAAGTGAAGAAAGAAATAAAAGTATCTTCCACTTCCCTTGTCGCGAATATCTTCCTCAAAATTCGAATTTAAGGCTGCGAATCGAGTGTGGAGGGTATTCGAGTGAGTTTGAAAGTTTGATGATCGAGGAGACTTGCAAGTGGAGCGATCCATGCTTCGCTACCTTAGCGGTTTTGAGGTTCGGGAATTTCTAAAAGCTGTTCGGTGCGGCCATATAACACTTGAGAGATGTGATAAAGGTTGCCTTAAAAGTTGAGGCTCTAAACAAGTATGGGGTTTACTACAAATCGAGATTAAGAAGGTTTATCAAGAATTCGACTTCAAGGGTCCTAGTAGTGCTAAAACCACCCTTAAACCTCAAGTAAAGGTGAAGTGCACAATCCCACGGCTGATGCACCTCGAAGTCAGGTAGTGCTTTAAATGCCCGCGGATTTGGGCATATAAGCTTCTAAATGTCCTAACCCAGCGAGTAGTTGCCCTAGTTAGAAGAATATAGGCGAGGAAGAAGACGTCGAAGAGGCAATTGAATCGACCATGAAGATGGGATGAGCTTACTATGCTGAGCCATGGGACTTCATAGTTGTTTAAGGAGTCTTAAGATAGGGCGACTACTAGTAGGGGAGAATTGGTTCACGATTCGATGTCTTTCACACAAAGTGCACATCCCCAGGACATGGTTTGTTTGGTTATTATTGATGAGTGGGAGCTTGAGAATTACTGTTTCCTTGGAGATGGTCATAGCTTGGTTGAGATGGATCCACATCAGAAACCACCTTAAACTTAGTTGGCTTGAGAGGGTAGTGATATCAATTAAAGCATAGGTGCCTTGTCTCTTTTACAATTGGGAAACTACCGGGAAGAGGTATGGGTGATGTTGTTCCAATGGATGTTTGTCACTTGCTTTACTTGGGAGGCCATTGGCAATATGATGGAAGGTCATTTATGATGGCTTGAACACTACATTACGAGGATGGGAAGCGCAGTAATCTTGCTTTGTTGAAGCGGAAATTGCTCTAGCCTTAAGCCCAGTGACGGAATTCTTTGTTGTAAAAATCAGGAGTTGGAGAAAGAAATCAATTTGGTTCGGTCTTGTGTATGGTTGCTGATGAAGAAGCCAGAAGTGAGAAGGAGATCGAAAGAAGTAGAGTTAAAGCGGAATTTGTTGATGTAGTGCACAGGAGATTCCATGGGTTGCCTTTATGAGAGATATTCAGCATCGAATAAACCTCGTACCGGGTTTGTTTTGCTTGATAAACTAGAGCCTATAGGATGAGTCACAAAGAACATGAAGAGCTTACAAGGCAGGATTGATGAGTTGCTCGACAAAGGGCTTATTCGAAGAGTAAAAGAGCACTTGTGAGGTTCACGCCACACTAGTACCAAAGAAGGATGGATCTTGGAGGATGTGTGTTGATAGTAGGACCGAGTTAATAAGTGCCATTGAATATCGATTTCCCATTCCAAGACTCGATGATTTGCTAGATGGCTACATGGTGAGTCCTCTTTTCGAATTGATTTGAGAATTGGATACCATCAGGTCGTATGAGGGAAGGAGATGAATGGAAGACGACCTTTGTGAAACCCCGAGAAAATCTAATTTTCTCAAAAAGGGGTAAAATCGTAATTTCGGTAAAAATCCAAAATTTTTCTAGATCTCGGATGACAAAACGGACTTCTCTGTTAAAATCGTCTCGCGAAAATTAGTAACCACGTCGAATTTCGTTGGATTCCGAGGTGGTCGGAATTTCACGTTTTTCGAGGCGTGGGATGTCGAATGACACATGGCAAGGTTAGGGAATGCCACATGTCACCTCAAGAGTGTGACACTTGGCATAAAAAAGAATGACTCACATTAAGCCACATGGGTAGCATGATTCCATGGCTCATATTAAGCCATGTAGGGTATGATGTCATAAAAAGAATTATGAAATAAAAAAAAAGAAGGAAAATGGAAAGCCACACATTTGGCTTAAGGAAGGAGGAGGAGAGCTTCTCCTTTTGTTATATGATTCGATACTCCCGGAAAGTAAAGAAAGGAGAAATGGGAGAAATGAAAAAGAAAGAAATGAGAAGAAGAAATGATGGGAAAATGAGATAAAGAAAGGAAAGAAAGAAAACGAAAAGGAATAAAACAAAGGAAAGAAAACGTAAATGAAGAATGGAAATGCGAGTAGCCATCTAGTGATTTTATTTAGAGAAGTACCTTCTTTCTAAGGCTCTAAGCAATCGGATAGTCGAGATTTCTTACGATCAACAAAGGCGCTCTACGCGGCAGGCTTCGGCTTAGGCACCGGTTCGGAGTTTTGACAAACTCCATGAGGTAAGGGTTTCATCCACTTGTTTTATTCTTGGTTTTAAGTGTTTGTTGGTGTTTGTGTTGGATTGAGGCCCGTGGTATGTGGGTTTTGATCGGTCCCCAGATCTTGGGCAAAATGTTGGAATTTTGAGACCCATTTGTGCGATCCATGCGCGGAGTTTAGGAATTGTTTGGTGTGTGTGATGATTTATTAAATAAATTGTGCTTTGGTGAGTAGGAGGCCGGAAATGGCCAAGGAAGTGGTTTGGTGGAATGGGGTTAGACGTGTGGGTACGCGCGGACGGCCCACGTGCTGTTAGAGATTTGCATTAAAAATCGGAGTCCGGGTTTGTGTGAATTGGACCAAATTCGTCCATATGTTGTGTAGCAGATTGTTTGAAATGAATGGCTTGGTATGTGAGGAAATAGATAGGTTAGACATGATTTTGATGTGTTAACATGAGGTCCTGATTATATGGAATATAATTGTGTGTGTAAACCAGTGGGAGATGAGATTATGATTTGCTTTCGAGTGAGCTAGAATTGGGTGATGGTTGATGTGTTGAATTACATGTGTGCCTGTAATTGTAGTTGATTGAAAATATGCATATTGACACATTGTATAAATGGTTTGAAAATGGCATAATGCATTTTCATATACCTTTGGAGTAACTAGAAGTTAGGTGTGAGTGCGTGACATGGTTTTGAAAAAGAAAAGCGAACATGGTTGGGAAAGGAATTTCACGGGGATGATATTAGGAGAATGGGTTGGGAGATGGGCGACGGATCATTTTGGATGAGGACCGTAGTTGTTTGAGCTTCATGACGGTCGCCTCGGAGGAATGATCCCGTATTTTTGGGTGCCGGTAGTTTATTTTCAAGAGCAATGAGTTTTGTTTTGAAAATGATATTTTCATACATGGCTTAGGCGAGTGTGAGGGTGATGAGGACTGGGAACATGGGAATGGGCATGTAGACATTCAAGTAGGATCAACGTATTTACTTGCCAGGTGTGTACAAGTGGAGCATTGCATATGCACTTGAGTGAAGAAATGGCAGATTTAGGGTGATTCATTGTGAGCATTAGCTCACCCTGTCGAGGGATTATACTTTTCAGGTACAGGGAGCGCTCGAGGAGACAGCTCATTTAGAGGCTGATTTTGAAGAAGCCGGTTTATGGCTTTGATGCTTTTGGATATAACATGTATTAGAATTTTAGATTTTAATATATGTTTGTATAAAAGTGTAATCAACTATTGAATTATTGGGAATAATTAGAGATATAGTTGTTTATGAGTGAAGGCATTTATGGTGGTTTATGAGCTGAGGCATTTATACTCGGGTATCTGTCTCGTGATACAGAGACAAATGTCTGGAGTTTCACGGGTTGGCCAATTTAGTCAAACGGGACACCGGGGTTTGGGCGTCCTGACCTTTAAAACTCGAGATGGACTACATGAGTGGATGGTGATGCCATTTGGACTATCACGATACCTAGCACTTTTATGAGGTTTATGAATCCTTATCCTTAAGCCATGTGGAAATTTTGTGGTGGTATACTTTGATGATATTTTGATGCATAGCAAAAATTCGAATTAGACACTTGGAGCATTTAAGGCAATTGTTCTCTATTCTAACGAGACGCGATTGTTGCCAACTTGAGAGAGTGTGACTTCTATACTTGATAGAATCATATTTCTTGGTCATGTGGTTACTAAAGATGGAATTGAGATGGACCGAAGCAAGATAGAGGTGATTACCAATTGTGACTCCAGCTCGATCCATGATGTGAAGTTTTTTCATAGGCTGAATAACATAGGATATTTATTGTTAGTTAGCTATGTGGCTCACATGGCTGAATGCTTAAAGGGAGACAAATTCCAAGAGTGGACTAGTGTTCTTGAAGAAAGCTTGAGTTGATTAAGAAGAAAATGGCGAAGCCCATGTTTGGTTTTACACGATTTGACAAAGTCTTGAAGTAGAGTGTGATGCATCTCAAGTTGGGATTGGTGCTGTCCTTAGTCAAGAAGGAAGACCCATCTCTTTCTTTAGTGAAATTAAATGAAGCAAAAAGGAAGTACTCCACTTATGACAAGGAGTTACATGCTATCTATAGGCTTTATTTCATTAGGAGTCAATACTTGCTTTACAAGCCATTTGTCGCTTTCTCATATCATGAAACCCAAAATTCATCGACCACCGGCACAAGTTGAATGAAATACATGCGAGCATGGGTGGAATTCTTACAAGCGTATAACTTCACGATCAAGCATCGCGGGTGTTCATAACGTTATTGCGGATGCCTTGAGTGAGACATGCCTAGTGACTTCCATACTGACCCAGTAGTTGGATTCGATGTGTTGAAGAACTATACGAGAGGATGCTGATTTTGAGGTGAAATCTGGAAGGTATACGCAAACAATGACCTTTCAGGGTTTTGTAAGGATGGACGGTTTTTTTTTTTTTTTCTCTTTGCCGGAAACACTCTATGCATCCGTCTTGTTCATGAGATTGAGTATTACGGATGAGTTGCATGGTGGAACATTAGGAGGATACTTTGGTGAAGCGAAAACCTTAGCTGTGAAGGCCCGAACTTCTTTTGGGCTAAGCTAGAGAAAGACATTGCTAGATTTGTCGAAGTGTGTTGTGTGCATGATGTTTAAAACTCATGGGAAACAATGCGGGACTATATACACCATTACCCGATTCTAAATATGCCATGGGAGGAGGTAAGCTTGGATTATGTTTTGGGATTACCTAGAACAAAAAGAAACAAAGATTCGATTACGGTGGTCGTTGACCAGGTTTTCAAAGATATGGCTCACTTTATACCATGCGACAAGTCCCAATGATGCTTTGCATGTTCTTAGACTTATTACTTCAAAGGGTGTGCGATACATGGTATTCCCAAGACTATGGTTTGGTCGAGACTCTATGTTTCTTAGTGCTTTGGAAGAACTACGTGGAGGAAACTTGGGACTTCTTTTCTTGTTCGTTACCTCTTATCACCTTAGGCGATGGTCGAATGGAAGTTACTAATGGAAGCTTAGGAAATTTGCTAAGGAGCTATGTGGGAAAGAGCGATGAAACAATGGGATTTGATTCTACCCCAAATTGAGTTTGCCCTCTGATAGATCCGTACTTAAATTGTTAGGAAAAGTCCATTTGGTAGTCTTATGGACTCACCGGTAGGTGGACCCATGGAATTAGCACCCCGATCATTATTACGACAATTTAGTGGAGATGTTGAAGTTAGAGCCAAAGAGATCAAGAAGTTGCATGAAGAAGTTGATTCGTGCTGCAATAGGGTTCCGGATCAACAATATTTATGCAAGCTACTCCTAACGCCTTAGCGTAATACTGCGATATAAGCGGCTGAGATCCGACACTATGATGGGTTTCGTCTTATAAATGATTTTTTTTATGAGTCAAAATGGGTAGGCTTTGTTTGGATTTTTTGGATTTGTCTGAACGGAGTGGTTGTTGTCACTATGCTAGCGGAATGTAATTCGAAATGAAATATAAAAGAAGTCTTTGAAGTTTCGGACCACTAGTTTGAGCATGATGGTTGCAAGGTGTCCTCGGGTTATTCCTCGCATTGGGATAAATGACCTATAGTGTTTCAATAGGATCTTTGTTTGCTTTAAAAACCTGACCCTTAGTACCATTCCTCTTTGAAACATAGCATTTCTGCGAGCATTAAGCTGTTCACAGTTGAAATCTAACATTTAACCTACCTCGATGACTCATAAAATGACCATTGTGGATGTCGGTCTTATCAAAACATTAAGAATACACTAAACCACAAAGCTTGCCAAGTATTGACGAATAAAGCACATCGAATAGCTTTTCAAATCTAGTTTTGAAGTTTGAAACATAAATACCCGGTACTGCCATTGAAAATAGGGGAACACTGCAAACCCTCATCCAACCTACCTATAGCAACCCTCCTGCTTCAAGGTTTAGAGGCTTTAGCGAGCATCCTTTGAGTTGTCATCCTCAAAGGGTGTTGGTTTCTAGAAAGTGAGAGAAAGAGGAGAGAGAAGAGAAAATGAGAATACCAAGCAGTGCCACAGTATTAAAAATGCTTTTAATGAATAGTTAGGTTACAAAATGTTCACAAAATGGCTTATATAGCCTTACTGACCAAGTGAAAATACCAATCTATCTAAATAGTATAATTTACATTGAGGTAGAGCCCGAAATTAATCAAAGCGGTCGTTTGTACCTGCAGCAGTAGATAATTTAGCTCTGGTGGAAATTTTAAGCTATGTAGTGAAATTTCGCTAGCATAGCGAAATTAAGCTATGTGAAATTTATTTGCATAAGCGAAAATTAAGCATGGCAATTTAAGCTAGCATAGCGAAAATTCGCTATGTATTTCGCTATTGTAGCGAAATTTCGCTATAATAGCGAAATTGCCCCAGTTGCTCCTGCTTGCTCCTACTTCAACTTCTTCACTCCTGGCTTGATGCAATCGAAGGTAAATCATACGAACTCGATGTAAATCAGCTCAACTTCGATATGCTTAGCTTGATATGATAGAATAGGTTACGAAACACGCAAAACTACCCGCAAGCAAACCTCGAAATACAATCATTAGTACCAAAAGGACCTACGCGTGTCAATCGACTTAACTAATATGATTAGTACACGAAAAGTACTTAGAACTATCTTAAATAGAGTTCAAAATATAGCACTTTTGGGCCATAATCACTGACAAACGCATTGCTAGTCATTACTTGATACCATAAATAATCAATAAAGCGAAACGAGACATGTGAGGTCGAGGTTGTCTGATAATGCTAAGCTGCGATGAGATCCATGAAAACACAGGCTAATAACCATCTGAAAGGAATGAAAACTATCTACGCATTGAGCGACTTGACAAGCTCCTATAGAGGCATGAACCGAGGCTCTTCTGAAAAAGCTATAGGTTTGTTTAATCGAGGTCTCGATCATAAACTCTGAAGCATGCAGCTCTCCCCACAATGAGGCTAATGCCATAACCTTGTATGTTAACAACCTAAATAGATCGGGACACACCCCTTATTACACAATTCTTTTTGCATTATAGGGTTCAATTATGAGGGTTCGACTTCACGAAGTCAGGTGTAGCGGATTAACCGGCGACTCGACGAGTGAAGGGTTTAGGGCATGCTTGATGAGGATCTTTAGACCGCAGGCTCTATGGGTTTCACCCCGGACTGAGATGATTTGAGCCTCCGGCCACCTCCTGACTCATAGAAACTCCACCGTCCACGTGTAGCAGAACACTAAGTCGGCGGCTCCCGACCGTGGTTTAGAGACCTTACCCAGGGCTTTAAAGGCTTTACGCCGTAAACCCCTCGGGCCAGGTGCTTGGGTTTCAAGGCAAAGCGTGGAGTCCCCAGTTCTTTTCTTTTCCTTTTTCCTTTTCTTTTTCTCTTCTTTTATTTTGGAAGACTGGTGGCCTTCTGTGCATGGGGGTCCATGCTTTATTCAAAGGGAGTAAAAGCAGCCTTTAGGTTAGGATTTGCATCGTAGAGAGGGGTTTATCTTTGTTTCTTAGCACATCATTGGGGCTAACGTGCTTGGTGTGTGGTTAGCTAAAGGTGGAAGAGACGGGTTCATCTGACGAGTTGACTAGTCGTCCACTTAACTCGGCATAGGACCCTTCGCGTCGACACCATTAGGAAAGGCTTAAGTTCGACACATTGCGGTAGTCATTATGCATATAAAGTTAATTAAAAAATAAAAAAAATTGTGGGTGCGAAAATAGAAAATGCAAATCTGTATAAAGCTTTTAATATAACCAAAAGGCTAGTACAGAAGCTTATCATATTTAAACACTATCTGGTAAACAAAATAAACCCTTTGCCTACTATTGGCTAATACATGCAAACAAGCAGTCCCTTCTGATACAAGTAAATTTGATTGATAAAACAAAACAACACGAAGGATAAAGCAAACCAAAACATAAGTGATATGATAAATGCCCTTGACGCTAACTCTCACCTGACGAAACATCATGGTTGTCCTGCGCTGGGTAGGGATCGGAAAGCTAGAAGGAAGTGTGACCACCTCGCTCTCTTTGGTGGTGTAGAAGCAGTGGATGCGGGGGCTCTGCGGCGGCCACGAGCACATCAAAAGGCTCTTGGAGTGATGCGACGGGCCCGGTCATGAGTAGTGGGCTGTATAGGCTGCAGCTCAGCGATCGCGTGGGAGACGAGGTGGCTGAATACGAAGAAGAATAGCTGATTACGTGCGAGAGTGACCTCGGCGCGAGGCCGTCGCGCTCGGTGATGTTGTACGAGAAGCGCTAAAGATGCATTAGTGGCATCGAGTGCGAGGCGGCATCCATAACGACGAGAAATCCACTAGAGTAGCGGGGATGTGCTCGGATAAGGTGTTTGTGACATCAGACCCAGACTGCCAGTCTCGGGGAGAAGAGCTGGGGCGATGGAGGTGGAAGTTGAAGGGAGGAATCAGGCGGGTCCTCTCCACCTCCACCCTTTGGGACAAATTTGCTCACCTAGGCAGGTCCTCCACATAATCATCCACGACCTCCTCCTGCTGGTGTAAAAGAAAAGAGAGTGGCATAGATAGAGTCCGCTCAAGGGATACAATCGAGGAATGACTACGCTGGCTCGATACGTGGTTCCTCCAGGGCTTGAGGATGCTCCCCAAGACGTGGCATAACAACTCGGCATCGAGAGTGGAATGGCTTAACGTGAGGCAGGACCGCTACGGTGGACCTTATAACTTGAAGTGAGTAAAGCGGTCCTTAATGACTCGCGGATGGACGGAACCCCTCGGATATCGATCGGGAGCCTTTAGAATAGCTCATCTCTGTTTGCCGAATAATCTTTGGGCGGGAGCAGATTAGGCCGAAGTCATTAGTGCAGCGAGGGAGCATGCAACGGAAGCGCCTCAGAAGGATGATCAGACCTGCGTATCTCGAGAGAGAGGCGAGACCATCTCCCCAAGTGAGGGTGAGGCCTTCTTGAATGTCTGAGAGTTAGCGGAACCCCTTTGGCGGGCTGCTTGGTGGTGATGTACGAGCTCATTAGTCTGCAGGGACGGCCGTCTAATGCTAGAAATGAGCTGCGTATGATCGGACACTCCAGGGATGTTATAGTGTGATAAGGCTTCGAGAACCACCGGGGGATCAAGCCTCGGAGTCATAAACGGCGGCGGTGAATACCTCACGGACCAACCTCCTTGAATCTACGAGCTGTAGATTAGATTTGCCCGATCTTTGAGTATATCATAGTAGGACTCGAAGTGAAAGTCCTTGGCACGACGATTCACGTTCAGGGTGATCAGTCGCAGCTAAATAATGGGCCTGCAATCCTGACGGGGATGGCCCGGGGTGATGTGGTGCGGGGAACTACAGGCTATTGGAGGTGTAAAGGCTCGGGCTGACAGCGAAGACTCCCCGGGCGGATGTCAGGGCAGCAGGCGGTTACCCTCAGTGGTGGCCCAGGTGGATGAATCGGAGAGGGGCGGAGTCCGTTCGGGTGGCGAGGTATACGTCTGGATGGGGGCTCGGCACCACAGGACTCCTCTGAATCATCGGCGGAATTTGGACTGCGCATCATAGGTATGGCAGTGTGACGGGAGTGCCTCGGCACCGTGAGGTCGGAGAGTGGCATGCGCTGACCACGGAAGTGCTGCGCCGTCTACGGCAGAGATGCAGTCGACCTTGGGCTGAATCATTGCCCTCAGTGAGTGCGAACCATAGCGGAAGCGAGGGCGCCAGTGTAAGATTAGAAATTCAATTTACGGAAAAGGTAATCGTAATTTCGGTTACAAAATTGTAATTTCAGTTAAAAATCCGGAATTTATTCTCCAGATCTCGAATGATGAAATGGATTGCACCGTTGGAATCGTCTCGCGAAATCTAGCTAGCATGTAAATTTTCGTAAAATTTCGAGATAGTTGGAGTTGACATGTTTTTCGAGGCATCGCGGTTCGGGTGCCATAAAACCAATTTCGATGCGACGAAAGTCACATATAACAAGTACTCATGTGCCATAAGTGGCATGAGTAGAGAAATGATGAAAATGGACCGGCGAGAGGCGATCTTGGGAAGTGTCAAAGCTTTACAGGAAATGAAGGACATGATTGGTATTAAAGGGAAAATATTTTAAATGATAACTAAAATAAGCTTGATAAATAGTGTTCTTAACTCAATCAAACAAAGCAAAAAAAAAACGTGAATTGGGAGAAGAGATGCAGTGGCCAAACACGGTGTCATTCTAGAGAGAGCATTGACTTCTCTCTCACAGAGATATCGGGCGATCAGGCGGAGTCGGAGTCTTCGGAATGAAGGAAGGCGCTCACGGGAGAGGACTGGCGTGGAGTCACGGTTTGGGAGTTTCCTCGAACTCAGGAGGTGAGGTTTCTCCTATGCGTTTTACTCTTAGTTTAGAACATTGTAAATGTTTGGTCGAGATAGGCCGGAGTGAGGGGCGGGTTTGATTGGTCCCAGGCAGGACCAGATTGATAAAAATTTTTGGAACACAGATGGGCGGCCGTGTGTGCGTGATTTGGGTTATTAAATCTTGAAATTTTGTATTAAATCATGTATTGGTTTTTTGGATGGTAGGGAATGGCGAGTGAGAAATGTGGAGTTCCGATGTGAGCGGGTAGTTGATGAGTAGTGAACATGATAAACCCTAGGGTTTCTTGTTCATAGAATATTGACCGCGAAAACATATTTTTCGTGTGAAATGTGTTTGTAGAGTGATTCAAGTAGGGTGCTCGTATTTGATCATTAGCCCAAGTGAGCTAATTTTGGTGTATGAAATGAGAATTTTCATAACATGATTGTGTGATTTAAATTATGTGAATATATGCATGGTGATATATTTGCATGTGTCATATGAGTTATTGAAATGGCATCATAATGCATTTCGTATCTGCTTAGGAGTAACTAGAAATTAGGTGAGTGCATGACATGGAAAAATTGAGCAGCGTTTGAAAACTCCACGGATGAATTCGGGAGAATGGGGTTGGGAGGCAGTTCAGCAGGTCATTTCGGATGAGGACCATGGCTTCGAGGAAGGTTCTCAGCATTAAGCCTCGGAGGGTAGTCCAGTATTTTGTCGATACTTGGTGACATAGTCTCGAAAACAAAGAAGCTATTTTGAAAAGATGTTTTCATACATGGCTTAGGCGGTGTGAAATTCGGTGAGAGGCTCGAGGTATGCGAGTTGATCATGTAGACATTCGAGTAGGATGTCATATTGCATGAATGTGTGTTTATTTAGACATGCATATGCACTTAGGTGGGAGGTAGCCAGCCCAGGGTGATTCTACTCTTGACATTAGCTCACCTGTCGGACATATTTTCAAGTCTGAGGGGGAGCGCACGAGGGACGGATCGTCCACAGAAGCGGTTGAAGAAAAGCGGGATTGGCTTTGATGACTTTACTCTATGTATTAGAATTCTCTGATTTTAATATATGTGTTGTATAAGAGTAAAACATTTGAACTCTTAAACTATTGGATATAGTTGGATTCATAGTTGGTATGTTTTTATGGGTATTGTTTATGGGCCCAAGTGGTCGTTTTACTCATTTTGTCATTATATTGAATTTGCTTTGGACGGGTTTCTCTACAAATTGTTGTATTTGGGTAGAACTCCGTCTGAGGAGACTGTCAGATTTTACGAGTGGCGTCGGGTAACGAGCATCCATGTATTCCAGTTGACCAATTGGTCAGCGGACCCGAGAAGTAAGTCCACGGCAGGTATCAGGCTTAGGTATCTGAATACCTAGGGAATTTCGGGTTGAATTATCCATCACCACTTGGGTGGTTTGATGTAGAGTATATGGAAACCTAGAGATTGAGGGCTTGGGCTTAGGCCATAGTCGTGTAAGAACATCACCACTAGGTGTGGTTCGATGTTAAGTTTAGGTATGAGATTACCTAGGAAATCACGGGACAAAACTAGGACACGGCATGCATGTGTTTGATGTTTTTTGTGTGATTTGATGAATTATTGTATGATGGTGTGTATGCCATGTTTTATGTATGATGTGAATGTTTGTGTGCTTAGGCAAATAGCACATAGGTGTTGGAAAACAAATTTTGAAGTTTTACAGTGAGTGAAACTGGAAGAATAAAATAAAAGAAATAAATTTTAAGCAATTTATTTGGTTTATTGAGAATGAAAAATATATATATATATATATATATATATATATATATATATATATATATATATATATATATATATATATATATATATATATATATATATATATATATATATATGTATATAAGGTGGAAAAGAATTTTTGATGTAAATTGGAAATATAAAATAAAGAAAAATTTTATAAATTTATTTGGTTAAAAGGTGAAGAAAATAATTTTCTAAGATTTTACAAGTAGTAAAATTAAAGAAAATGGAGTAAAATAAATTTTTATAAATTTATTTGAGTGTCCAAGAAAATGAGAAAAAAAATAATTTTTAGGGGTTTTTCCATCTGCTGGAAATAAATGAGAAAATAATAATAATAATAATAATAATAATGAAAAAAAATTTGTGCGAAATAGTTTTGGGCTCTTGCCCAATTATGTTAATGAAAAGAAAATTTTATTTTACGAAAGGCATTGTATTGTGATATAGTGGCCTTGGATGTGCAAGAGAGGAGGATTGTATTGCAAGTTGAGTGGGTGTTGAAAATTGTATTGCAATACAATTTTTGTATTGTAGAGAAGAAGGCTTGAGGGCTGGAAGTTGTATTGCAATACAGCAGATTGTATTGCAAGGGTGTGTAGTTGGTTGAGAAGAAAAAAATTGTATTCTTGATACCTGGCGCATTGGCGAGGCTTGGTATGCTAGGATTGTATTACGGGATTTGTATTGTAAGGAGCTTGGCTGCGGGGAGAAAGGTGTATCGCAATACAGAAATTTGTATTGCGCGACGGGGCGGTGGGCTCTGGTGTGTCGCGACACGGGCGCGGCTGGTGTTAGCCGGGCGCGACACGGTGCGGGGCGCGCGGCGGCGCACTGCGCAGGCGCGGGTTGGGCGCCGGGGGCCTGTAGTGGGCGCGGGATCTGCTTGGCTGTGTGGGCTGCTGTGAGCAGCCGCCTGAGGAGTGCAGCGGCCTTGGGCTTGCGCCTTGGGCGCCTTGGCGCGGCGACGGGCGGCGCGAGACGGCGCGGCGCGTGGGTGTTGGGCGCGAGGTCTTTGGCGCGAGGCGACTGGGGCGCTGGCGGCCTTGGCACGACGACGGCCCGCGGGCGCTCGAGGCGCCCGACGGGGCGCGCGGCTGGGCTTCTTTGTTAGACTGACCAGGTACGTGCACTCGGTGCACTCGACTGTTTTGGCAGGTTTGACTTCGATCTTTGATTCTGAGTCAATATTTGGACATTGTTCGGCTTGGGTTCATGAACATTTCATCACAAATTTTCGAAAAAAAAATATTTTAAATTTAATTAAAATCCAAATCAAATCAAATCAAATTGAATGAAATTGGAAAATGAAATTTTCAAAATAAATTTTGATGATAAAAATGTTTTAAATGCATAATTGATTGTACGTTACGTAAATGCGAGAGCTGATGCACTCTCTGCTTGATTTTTGTGTATGAAGAGTGTCTCGGGGCGATGTTTATGCATTAGAATCTTTGCATTGTATTGGATTGCCATGTTAATTGTGTAGATGGCTAGTAGAGGACGAGAGGACATAGGGGCGTCCACGGGAGAGTGGTCGGGCGCCACGGACATTTGACCGGCCGCCAGTGTTGATCAGCGAAGCATTTCTTTGGCTATAGGAGTTACGGTAATTTGCTATCGCGCAGTACAGCATAGCGGTAGTCGGGGAGATCCTGGTAACCTCAGGAGGTTCAGTATCATCTCAGAGCATTCACGGGGAGGGCAGAAGTGTGGACCATTGGTTTATGCGGATAGAGAGGTGTTAGGGCCATGGAGATTACCTCGGCGTGACCGGGATCAGTAGGCTGCGTTCCGGCTAGAGGTGAGGAGCCCCAGTATGGTGGAGGCTGGCGAGGACCTCACAGAGACTTAGGGGCTGAGTGGGAGTTTGGGGCTGTTCATGGGCGAGTACTTTCGGTGCGAGGCGTCTTTGGGCTCGGGGTTCTGGTTGAGCGGCGACGGCGTGATGGTTCATTGGCTAGATTCTGAGTGGCAGTTTTCTTTGATGATGCGTGGCCAGCGACATGACCCAGTTAGGAGATTTGAGGTAAATTTGAAGTTGTCCGGTCGGGGCGAGGATTGTAGGACCGTGCCGGGATATGGACTCGTGGATTGGAATGGCCCGACCATGAAATCGGGGTCCGGGAGCACTCGGGATGTAGTGTTGGTAGCGAGAGGAGGATCGACCTTCTTGGTTGGGGAAGAGCGGAAGACCTGGCATGCAGTTCAGGGCCAGGCGGGATTGTCCTAGTCGGTCGGGGCCAGAGGATATGTTACTTACGCCGACGACTGGGCATGTGAGGCAGGTTGCCCGGGAGGCAGGATCTAGGGGCATTGGGGCGGCGCAATCCGAGTTAGGCGTAAACCGAGAGAGTACAGTTCATTCCTCCACACCTGAATGCGGGTAAGAGGAACCCAGGTTCAATTTCGAGGTGTATCTGAGCACATTGGTATACAAGTGGGCGGAGGGCGGAGGGTGGGTCGAGGTCGGTCTGGGGACTCACGGCGGGACTACCAGTCGGGCGAGGGCGGATTATATGTTATTTAAATGCGCGGCACAGGCGTATGGCGAGATTGTCTAGGAGCGGTCTCATGGTGCGGGGAGGGTGAGCATCTGGGCGGCCCGGATATCTTAGAAATTAGTTTCTACTCTGCTTTGTTGACTAGGTAGCGTTTAAAGTGGATGCATCATATTCATTTAATTGTTGCATCTTGGTAGCGATGGATTTGGACTTAGAGGTTGGGCCTTTTGAAACCACGTATAGATGTTCTTCCCTAGGATGTAGGGTGAGAGTTGACCTGATAGGTCGAGATTATGAGTGAGAGATCTCAGATTTTGCTCATGGTGGACCCGGGATTGGGTGTCACAGTATGGCACCATTGCGTTCATGTGCATGGTAACATCGCGTCGAGTCGGGTGTGGGTGCCTGGTGAGGACGTCACCACTCTTGGTATTTGTGGGTTGAGATTTATCTTTGGGACTACGTTGATGAAGACTCATAGTTGAATCAGGAAATGAAGAGTAATTAAAGTGTGTTGGGCGAAAGCGAAGGGACGTTAATCCCTGAGGTGAGAAGCACGAGTGGGTGTAGGGCAGGGAAAGATCCAGAATTTACGTGGAGTGTAAGGACGGGGAGAGATCTGGAATTTACGTATGGGTGTAAGAGACCAGGAAGATCCGAATTTACGTATTGGGTGTGAGACCCGGAGAGATTTAGAATTTATGTATAGGTGTAAGAGACCGATGGAGAAATCGAGAATTTACGTATGGGTGTAGAGACCGGGGAGAGATCAGAATTTACGTAATGGGTGTAAGAAGGGCAGGGAGATCCCAATTTGCGTGTGGAGTGTAAGAGACCGGAGTGGAATGTCAAGGGAATTTACGTGGCGAACGAAGGAGCTTCACGTGTAAGCCCAGTTATGTTGCAGAGATGCGACACACGGTCGGTCATCCACAGCGGACTTGGGTTGAAGTGATAAGTCGGGGTGACTGAGATGTAAACCTGGTGGGTTATCACGTAGACTTAGGAGTTGGTATTAGAATTCGAGATGACTCACAGATTTGGATACCCAGTTTGGAAATTGCATTGGGTGTTGTTGAGCGTGAGGGCTCGGTATATGGAGGTCATACATGATATGGACTAGTTGACGGTCATTGGGCTGTCGGCGATTGTGGCCTTAGGAAGGTCGGTTACACACAAAGTAAGAATTGTGTAGGAGCTACGTTGTGTGGATTATATCTACAGTGTTAAAGGACCTTCTGAGGCATCGTCTGGTCGTAGGGTAGAGGATTAATTGCCCTTAGTGGAATTCTTCTGATAATAGTTATCGGTAGTATCACGAATGGCACCATATGAGGCGCGTGTATGGGAGGCCATGTATGAATCCACTTGGATTATGTTGGGCCAGGGTTGGAGAGCTCGTCGTGGTCACGATATGATAGAGACACCTCGAGAAGGTGAGACTTGATGCGAATGCGTCTTCTCACGGCTCGGAGCGGCGGAAGAGCTATGCGTGTGCGACCGTCGACCGCCGAGTTGGGTTGGGGATCATGTCTTCTTGAAGGTGATGCTGGGAGTGGTCGGGTTGAGTAGCGAGGAAGTTATTAGAGGTTCGTTGGAGCCTTCGGGGGTCTTTCGAGGAGGGTAGAGCCGCTGTGTGCGGGTTGGCGTTCTGCTGCATGTCGGTGTCACGAGGTATTTCACATCTCAATGCTCCGGAAGTATATTCTAGATCTAGCTCATATGGTGGATTGGGGACAGATTGAGGTTGACACTGATGGGACCTTTAAGGAGGGACCAGTGTGCATTTATACTTGAGTGATCGGGTTCTGTGAGACCATGAGAATGGTAAAGAGTGCTCTTGAATATGTTAGGGTGAAGATCACTTGTTGGAATGAGAGGACACAATGGGCCGCAATCCATAAGAGGTGAAGGTGCGTAGATAGTCGTTTAATATTTAAGCAATAGTTACATGTACATGGTGGAGTGCATTTGCATATTACATGTCTTGTGTTATGATTGTCTAAAATTTGGGACAAATTCCTTTTAAGAGAGAATATAAGGGCAGAAATTCAGATTATGAAAAAGGGCAAAATCGTAATTCGAGTTCTGAAATTGTAATTCGATTAAAAATCCGGAATTTATTCTCTAGATCTCGGATGTGAAGCGGATTGCAGATTGGAATCGTCTCGCAATCTAGCTATACGTCAAATTTTCGTAAAATTCGAGATAGTCGGGTTGACACATTTTCTGGGCATCGCGGTTTGGAGTCTTTGTAAGCAAGTTGATGCGACGAAAGTCACATATAACAAGTACTCATGTGCCGTAAATGGCATGAGTAGAAATGATGAAAATGGACGTAGAGATCGATCTTAGGAGTGTCAAAGCGGGAATGAAGGACATGATTGGTGACAAGGAAAATATTTAAATGATAATAAAATAACGATAAATAATAGTGTTTTTCTTTATTCAGGCAAAGCAAAAAACGTGAATTGGGAGAAGAGATCACGGTGTGGCTTGTAGGTCATTCTAGAGAGCGTCGACTTCTCTCTAGAATATCGGGGCTGATAAGGCCAGTCGACAGTAAAGCGAAAAATTGAATAAAATAAATTTATATAAATTTATTTGGTGCCTTCAGAGAGTGAAAAAAAAAAAGGATAAGTTTTTTTTTGGTGTTTTTCAATGGCATGCATAGAAGAAAATGTGGAAATAAAATTTGTTTAAATTAATTGGATGTATTGGAGAAAAAAAAAATGTGTATATTATTTTTTAGGTGTCTCCCGATGGCAGAAATGATGGAAAAAAAGTGAAAAAAAACGAAAAAAAAATAAGGTGAAAATAATTTTTCCTAAGGTTTCTGGTGTGTGGCGAAGAAAATTGATTAAAAAATAAATTTTTATAAATTTATTTGTGTATTACGATAGAAAAAAATTAGGCATGTATTTTAGGTGTCTTTCAGTGGCGTGAAATGAAAAAATATATGAAAAAAATGCAAAGCGAATTGAGCTCTTATCTTGGTGTCTTATGAAAAAAAAATTTGTATTGCAACCTTGCAATTGTATTGCAAGAGAATTTTGGAAAAAAAATTTGTATTGCAATTGTATTGCGAGAGAGTGTAGTTGGGCATTGTATTGCAAGCGAGGCATTATATTCTGACTAGAGATGCGGGATTGTTGTAGGTTGTGTTGTAATACTTGTATTGTATTGTGACTTGAGGCTTGGTGAAATTTGGATTGTATTCTTGATATAGAGGGTGTGGGAAGAAGAATTTTATTGCAAGAGGAGGCTTGAGGGCGGGAGTGTATTCTGTCAGTTATTGTATTGTGACAGCGGTGGTGACATTAGCGCGAACGTGCGATTGAACGATGGCGGTGGCGATGGCTGTGAGCAGTCCGTTGAAAAAAATTTTGAAAAACCATGTAAATCAAATCGTGAGACAAAATTTTGGCAAAATGGAATTTTCTAAATAAAATTTTTGTATGAATAAAATTGATTTGGCATGTGAATCATTATTGCATTGCTATAAATGCAGACATAATTATACTCTCAAATCATTTTTCGGTATTAGTGAATGGTGTCTGAGAACGTATTTTACACTCTTGGGATACGTCATTAATGTTGCATGTTTGATTGCGCGATTTTATGTTTTAAATTGCGTAGAAGGACAAATACACGGTGTGATGTACTGCAGGGTATATGATTCTTGGTTGTTCTGTGGGAAATTATGCATGTTATGTACATATAGGAAAGGGTGAATGCTAAGGTTAGGAACTATGACCTTAGGAGTTGGATCTTGAAATGAGCAAGAAAGCTTAGAATTTTATTGAAATAAATGATTGAGTGGTTGGAATTTGTGTAAGCTTAGGAAATGAACAGGTCGGTTCATGGTTGTAGAATCTATTAGTAGTGGCATGTAAAGTACTGGATCGGCCCGAAGCGAAAAAGTAATGAATTCTGTTGCCATTGGAAATACGTAGATGGCTAGTCGAGAATGAGCGTGAAGTCACAGTGTAATTAGGGCACCCTTAGTGATAAGCGGGCCTTTGTTGAGGCTGTGGGGTATTCTTCGCGGTTGTTATCGCCTGAAACTAGGCGTAGCGGTAGTCGGGGAGATCCTAGTAACCTCGAAGGTTTACGGCACATCATCCTCAGAGCATTCACGGGGGAGGAGATCCGATGGTGTGGAACCATTGGTTAAACGGTCGAGAAGGTGTTAGAGTACATGGAAATTACCTCAAACTACGGGATCGTAGTTGTGTTGTTTAAGTGAGGCCAACTGAATATGGTGGAAATGGGCGAGGACCTCTAGAGACCTTAGAGCCTTTGTATGTGAGTTCTCCCCAAGGGATTAGGGAGTAAGGATGATGTCGCGGTTGCCAGAGTTGGAATCTGGGGACTCTACTTCACGGTGGACTGAGGATCTGTGGACATGTCGAGTTCGATGTCATCTTAGGGATGGATTGGGTGACCAAACACGGGGTCGTTATCGATTGTGAGTGTGGGAGTTCTGCTTTATGTGCGAGACGGTACTGTGTTTGTTTCAGGAGATAAACATGACATTGCCCCCAGAGACGGTATCTAGTCCCAGAGTGTGAGACAGTTAGCGGGTTGGCTAGCGAGCCTTACCCTAGAGGACGGAGAGACCGGACTTTGATGCACCTCGGTATGTGCTATTGGATGTTTTCGGATGAGCTACTGGACTACTCCCACGAAAGGTAGTAGACTTCGGTGTCGAGTTACACCTTGGTACTTCACCGTCTATGACTCGCGTAGGATGACGCAATTGAGTTGCGGGAACTCGAGGAGTCCCGACTCTGAGAGCTCTTAGACAAAGGGGTTCGTAAGACCAAGCACTTCACCATGGGGTGCTTTCAGGTTCCATTACGAAGAGAAGAGAGCGAGACCCTTCGTACGTGCCACGAGAGAAGGTTGAATAGGGTTATGATCGGTTGAGAGGCGGTCTGCCAGATAGGCACCCGCTGGTTACCATCCAGGCGAGGGGTTAGGAGTGAGTATCCTTAAGACGACGTTTGGGACCGCGTTATGGGCACTTGAGTTTGGTGATGCCCCTTTAGATTGTGATCTTGGCGAGCGTTCATAGACCTCATCGTAGGTGTTCTAACGCCATCTAGATCAGTTTGTCGTAGTCTTAGTGGATGACGTCTTGATCTACTCCCAGTCAGAGTGGGAGCATGAGTATCACTTGAGGATTGTTCTGATTGTTAGAGACCATCAGGTATGCGCTAGGATTCGATAAGTGCGAGTTTTGGCTTGCGAGGTGAGATTTTGGGACCGATGGTGTCAGCATCAGTGTCGGTCGACCGGAGGAAGGTTGAGGGCGGTGATGAGTTGGGAGGGGAGCCAGAATGTCGATGCTGAGATCAATGGTTATTGGGATTAGGCTGGGTATTAGGAGATTGAGATGAGCTAAAGTTGTCCGTTCGGGCGGATCGTAGGACTTCGCACATGGGACATGGACTCCGTGGTTGGGACGACCACGACCATAGAGAGAGATCCCGGGGATACTCGGGCACCGGGATGCGGGTGTTAGTATGAGAGGAGGATCGGCCTTCTTCTAGTTCAGGGGGAAGAGCGAGAAGACCACGCTTCACAGTTCGGGGCCCAAGGGCGGGATTGGGCATGTGGGACCGGGATTGCTCCCGAGACGGGGATCCCGAGTTTTTAGGACGGCCTTGATCCGGTCATTTGGAGAAGCGAGAAATTATACGGTTCATTCCTCACACCCAAATGCAGATTGAGGCGGTTTGGTTTGAGGTGCTATCGACTCCGACGGCGTAAATAAGGCGGAAGGGCAGGTGTGGAGTCGAAGTCGGGAGACGGATCAGGAGTTGCACGAGTGGAGCGTGGTGGACCTTAGGGTGGTAGACATGATGGTTGTAGATGTCAGGTCTTGACATGGATGAGTTAAAGCCATCGGGTTGTCGATGGTGGGACCTTAATGGGTTGTCATACTGGAGCCACGGCCTTGGATTTGGAGCTTAGGAGTTAAGGCCTTTAGAGAGAAGCCGGGTAGATGTTCTTCCTTTAGGATGTAGGGTGAGAGTTGGTGATAGGTCGGGATTACGGGTGAGGAGATCTCAGAGATTAACGCTCCATGGTGGACCCACACAGAAATTGGGTGTCCTGATATGGCGTGTGTGTTAGTGTGCCTGGTAACATCATCACGTCCAGTAGGGTGTGGGTGCACGATCGACCATTCACCGCTCTTGGTGAGTGTGAGTTGGTTGTCTTTAGGAGTACGATCGATGAGATTCATAGTTCGATTCGGTAAACAGAAGAATAATTAGAGTGTGTTGAAGCGAAAGCGAAAGGGGGTCGTTAATCACTGGGTTGAGAATCACGGGGTTAGGGTGTGAGGGCCCCAGGAGATATCCCAAATTTCTATGTGAATGTAAGAGGCTCGAAGTGTCAGCCGAAGAGTTATGTTAAACGAAAAGAAAACACTCGGTCAGGTTATCACGTAGACTTAGAGTTGAGTGATAGGAGTCGGGAGTGACTCGGGATTTGAATAACCCTTTGGAAATTGCATTGTGTGTGGTGGCGAAATGAGGGCTCGGTATATGGATGTCATTCATGACATGGACTAGGTTGGCAGATCCATTGTTTGTCGGTGGAGGTGTGACCTTGGGAAGGTCAGCGTTTACACATAAAGTAAGGGTTGTGTAGGGTTACACGTTGTGAGGATTACATACGGGTGTTAGAGGACAAGCGCTGCGAGCATAAATCTGGATCTTAAGGCGCGGAAGAACACCCTTAGTGGAGTGCTACAACAGCAGTTGAGCGAGTATACAAATAGGCGCCTTATGAGGCATTGTATGGGAGGCCATGTAAATCCTTGTTATAATTGGGCCAGGAATTGGGAGAGCTCCATCTACTTGATCTGATCGATTAGAACACCTGAAGAGGAGTGAACTTGATACGACAAGTCTTCTCTACGGCTTAGCTGCGAGAAGAGTTATATCTTTGAAGATAATGACGTCGACCCATAGAATGAGGTTGGTAATCCGTCTCTTCTTGAAGGTCATGCCTAAGAAGGGTGGTCAAGTTCTAGTGGCCAGCGGGTATGGCAGAGTGGTTTAATTGGGCCCTTGGGGGCCTCAGGAGAGGGTGAGCAACTGTTATGTCTCAGTTATGGCGTTCTGCCCGACATGTCGGTCATCCACCAGTGCTCACGTCTCGTGCTCAGAGTATACTCCGAATCTAGCTCATGTGGTGGATTGAGGACGATTGAGGGTGACGATGGGACGCCGGAGGGACCGAGTGTACATTGGATCGCCGTGATCGGGTTTGCGTCTGAGGCTAGTGAGGCTAGTGAGGTGCTATAGTAGGACTACATGGGTGGAGGTCCCACGTGGGAGCGCAAGGACACGATGCGGGCCACATATCCCTTATTGTTTAGGGATGAAGGAATGTAGTTTAGTCGTTTAATAATTGAATGATGAGTTACATGCATGGTAGAGTGCACGTTGCATATGCATGTGAGTGATGTGATTAATCGAATTTACAGGCATTACTTTAAAGAGGGAAGATTGTAAGACCCAGGAAAATCAATTTTCTAAAAGGGCAAATCGTAATTTCGGTCAAAAATCAGGAAATTTATTCTCTAGATCTCGGATGACAAAATGAATTTCAACGTAGATCGTCTCGTGATCTAGCTTCTTGCGCGTCGATTCGTCGAATTCGGGACGGTCAGGAGTTTGCACGTTTTTCGAGGCATCATTTGGGTGTCTTAAAGCGATATTTGATCATCTGAAAATCACATATAACATACTCATGTGCCATGGTGATAATTAGAGAAATGATGAAGCAGATGGCCAGAGATAGTGTCAAATGTCGAAAATCCAAAGCTTAGGGACAGATGTCATTTGGAATTTCTAAATGATAATAAGACGAAAAAGCAATAGTTGTCTTCCCTAATTAAAGATAAGCGTGCGGTGGCTGAAAAATTACGATTGGGTCTTGGATTTTTGAGATATAGAAGGACCTCTGCTCTACAGATTCACCGACAGTAGATCGTCGGAAATTCTTCCCGGACGAAGGAAAGCGCTCACATCGAGGCCCTCGTGTGGGTTCGGTTTGGGAGTTTCGACAAACTCCGTGAGGTAGAGGGATTTATCCTACTTGGGTTTTACACTTTATTTAAGTGTTTTATAATGTTTCGGTTGGGTGAGGCCTTGAACGGCCATTTGATCGGTCCCAAAACTTGGGACCGAAGTGTGAGAAATTATGGCACCCATTTTAGGCAGTCCGTGAATGGGTATGGACTAGTTTGAGTGCATTATGTAATAAATTGTGAAATAATTCATGTGTTGATGTGTGTGAGGCCGGGAATGGCCATGAAATTCGGGTTCTAAAAGTGAGCGGAGTGATTGATAGTGGCCAGACGATCGCCACGAGGTTTACTATTCATATGAGCAGTGACACGAAAGTCAATTTTCATGTGAAAATGTGTTTTATTGAGTGATTAAATTCGAACTTGCTCGTGTTTGATAATTAGCCCAAGTGAGCTAATTTTTGGTGTAATGAATTGTGGAATTGCATGACATGTTTGTGTGATTTAAATTATGTGAATATATGCATGGTGATATATTTACATGTGTTATATGAGTTATTGAAATGGCAATCCTGATGCATTTCATATGCAACTGAGGCACCCAGAGATAGGAGTGAGTGCATAAGTAGTTTCTTAAGAAGCGTTTTGGAGGGTAGACTAATAAATGTAAAATATGTCATTGAAGTGACCCGATTGATAATATCGGAGGGTAGTCCATATAAAATATCAATCGTCGGGTCGTTGATTGATATACATCGGAGTAGTCCACTAAATATAACATCGAGGAGGCCGGTCCGCCTTGACACACCCCCACCCCTTCCCGGCGGCGGGTGTGCGGAAACCCTCCACCAGAAATCCCAGTAGTTACCTCTAACGACAAGAAATCCCTGTGAAGTGAAGCCGTATTACATGCTTAAACTCCTATAAAAATTTTTCTTTTACTTTTTCTAACTTATGATTTGGCAAAAAATCTTAGAAGTAGGAAAAACTTCGGCGACATATTGTTTGCATATAGGACAATTCAAATCCTGTATACACACATTACCTTATTCAGTATGCAGCCAGTGATCCCCACACATTTCTCGAAAACTACACTATGTACGCTACATATACCATAATACAAATTCAAAGTGTTTCCTTACAAAATAATATTAATTACAGCACTGCACAAATGTCAGGAAAATCCTACTCTGCTCCGGCTTGAGTACTGTACACAGAAAATAGTTTTTAAAACACAAAATAATGAGCTAAACGAGCTCGGTGAGTGTATGCTTTATAAAATTGTTTGCTTTTCAGGAAAACATCTCAAAGCTGTAAAACTCTTTTCTGATTATTTCCGGAAGCCTTGCTTGTTTTTAAAAGTTTAGAAAACTTCTAATACTTGCTTGCTTGCTTTGCTTTGCTTTTCTTTAAAAGCTTATAAAACTTTTATTGCTTGCTTGATTGGAAGTTTATAAAGCTTCTCAAAACTTCTCTTGCTTGCTTGTTTCTATCTTACTTGAAAAGTTTCTTAAAACCTTTCACAAACTTTTGCTTTAAAAGTTTCTCAAAACTTTGCTCATCACGGGAGCTTAGGCTCAATAGCATGCTTTGAAAAATAAAAGCAGGGCACAGGGCTCAGTAGTTTGGCTTTTAAAATCCCACACAGGGCATTTCAGCCGTCGTTTTGAAATCTAAGCGGGAACTGGGCTGGCCATTTTGCTAAAACTCACGGAAGCACAGGCGGCCCGGAGTGTACTAATGGTTAATTTTCAAAGCGTATATCATGTATAAAACATCAACCATTGGAATTTATACTTGCTTATTATACCTGGTGAACACGGAACTGGGCACTCGTGACCAGTGCCGTTGGGCTGGACTGAGTCAGCTCACAGGTGGAAGGGCTTGGGCACACTTCACTCCACCTTTCAGTAAATGGTGGAATTGACTGAGTCACATCTGTAATTTAGTTAGAGCTCTTAACCTTATATACTTACATGCGTGCCACGATCTCCTTTAAATGCATGATCGTGAACTAAGTTCTTAGGCCCGGGGAAAAAGCTAAAATGCATGTATGATATCCTAACTCCATGGTACGTGCGGGATACCTCTAACCGGTTTGCTTGCTTAGAACTAGGGATTTTAGTTAGAGCTGTTTTTATGATATTCTCACCGCACTTGCTTGCTTGCTCTTTGAAAAATGGTTTACAATTTAAAACCATTTAGCGCTGCTTGCTTGAAAAATGGTTCTGATTGAAACCATTTGCTTACTTGCTTGCTAGCGAAAAATGGTTTAATAATTCAAAACCATTTAGCACTTGTACTTGCTTGAAAATGGTTTCTGATCAAAACCCGATCTAAATACTGATGTAAAAACAATTTATAATAATATACACTAGTATTTGGAAAATGAGTTTAGAACACTCACCTCTTTAGCACTAAACTTGACACAGTTCCACACTTTTCCACCTTTGCTTTTTAACACCTACACACTCAATAGAATACGGAAAGTATTAATTTGCCCTACGTAATCCACATAACTAACGTACTCCTTAGACTTAATCATACTCAGCGAATGTAAATCAGAAACGTGAGTGCGCTACGTTTTTCGTCGAGTTCGATCTTGACGAACCTCTCTTAATCATTTCCTAAAGTTCCTAAACTATCGGTGTGCAGTCGGGCTTAATTGTACAAAAACAAACATGGGCATTTTGGGCTCCACACATGCCGTACACCACGGACTGTCTGGGAATGGGGTTGCGTGTTAACTGTCTTAGGTGCGGGTTGGACTGTGCCGTCTGAGGTTGGCCTGCGGTGGCTGTGCAGTACACCTGTGCAATAGGGTACCTTACTCGAAGTGCTTGATTTGTTATTTTGCCCAGCTTTTGATATCAATTAACTTCATACAACCTGTAATCCATAACACCTCAAAGTCATCAGCCAAATCATCGAAAACAACTCCGAATACTTGTATTGGTGGTTTGGAACCTCATACCACAAAACCCTAGGTGAAAATCAGAACTCAACTGGAGTCCACGATTCTTTATAAAACCTCCTTAATTTTGATGATTCCATGTTTATTTTCCACGATTGGGGTTTTACTCATAACCCCCGACAATTCGAGGTTTATGTGATCTTCACAAAACCTAGACCAAGACAACTAATCTCCATACCAAACCTTAAGAATCCAAATACCCGTGATTCGAAGGTAAAAACATACCTGAATTTTGGTCTTCTTAACCTCCCTCTTCTTATCTTTACTTTTCTCTCTTCTCCTCACCAAGCATTGAACCTGAAGAATGAGACAATGGATTTTAGTTTGTCTCTCACTTTTGACATATATTTACTTTTTCAACCTCCTGTTCCTTAATTTTATAAGTTAGTCCTTCTCAGATTTGCACATCGACTTTTTGAAATTTCTATTATGGCCCATCTCTGCTTTAATTATGCCTTACATATCCTTTTGATCGGTAACAATTGTACCTTATTCTCATAAATAAAATCTCGGGTTCCGCAATTTATCATTCATCTCAAAATATTACAATGTGACATAGTGCTCTTATGCGCCCTACGAGTTACATGTACTGCTCTGCTATCGGGACGGGCGTTCTGAAATCCTCCCTCCTTTAGAACATTTCATCCTCGAAATGAATAAGCTAAACTCAAAAAAAGAAAGGAAGGAAAATACCTCGTGGGAAAATAATTGAGGTATTGACGAGCATCAGGCCTTTGGCTCTAAGTAAATTGCCTCTCTCATGATTCTTCCATAGGACTAACGAAAGGAATTACTTTACTCCTCGGCTTACACATTCTTTGCGATCCCTGATCTTCACGAATTATCTCCTCATAGAGTCGGAATTCTCCTTTAGCTACAGTTTGCTCTCTCAACTTTATGTAAGAGGATGCAGGATATATTTCCTTAACATGAGCATGGAAAGTATCATAAATCCTTGGTAAATAATTAGGGTAACTTGATCTATAAAAATTTATTGGCCGTTTGCTCACAAATTTCATAAGTCTATATATACCTCGGGTATTCGTTTTGCCTCGTTTCCCAAATCTCAACACACCTTTCCAAGGTGAAATCACTAAAGACTTGGTCACCTATCTCGAATTGCAAGTCTCTCGACGGTTCAATAGTATAACTTTTAATACATCTCTTCGCATCTTTAAGTTCACGAACTGACTTTCACTTTCTCACGAAGTGATGCATGCTAGTTAGGGACCTACTAGTCCTTCTTTCACCAACCTCATCGACCTGGAGTCCTACATTTCCTACCATGCAGTGCGCCGAATGGAGTCATTTACATGCGGCACGATAAATTTATTGTTGTGGCGGGCTCATTAGTCTGCTAAATGAATATCTGACTCCGCTTGAATTCCCGACACCTGAGCTACCGACATATCCTCTAGCGTCACGAATAGTCCTCTCTGGCGGCCATCCTTACGAGGATGAAATGCTATCCCGAAATGTAGGCGAGTACCTATGTTGTTTGCAAACTAGGCCCAAAACACGGATGTGAACTGGGGTCTCGATCACGAAACTATCAGCTGGAACCCCATGCGGTCTCAGCATCTCGTCCACATGTAGCAGCTGACTTTTCCAATGAATCCTCAACATTAACTGGCAGAAAATGGGCAGATTTCGTCAATCGATCTACAATCACCCATATAGCATCATGTTGCCTCTGAGTCCGTGGGAGACTTGTCACAAAATCCATAGTGATCTTTTTCCCGTTTCCATCTTTGGGATAGGGAGTAGCGTATCTTCGGTGGGTCTACGATCTTTGCCTTCCTGGCGACGGAGTTGAGCACTGGAAAGCAGGCTGCGATCTCTTTCTTCATCCCATTCCACCGGTAATGTTCTTTCAAAGTCCTGTACATCTTGGTACTACCTGGATGCATGGCATATGCAGATGAATGTGCTTCTTCCATAATGTCTCTTTTTAGCTCACCATACTCTGGTACACACATTCTTTGTCCTTTCACTATCATGCCATCATCTCTAATTTGAAACTCTGCTCTATTTCCTTTTTCTATCTCTTCCTTAAGCTTAATCATCTGTGGATCTTGTGACTGCCCTGCTAGAATCTGATCCACAAGGAGCGGTTTAACATGAAATGTGGCTAATAAGGCTCCTGAATCCTTAACCTCCAATATCACCCCTAAAGCTCTCAGATCCACCAATAGTGGAAGATAACTTTGATCTCATATGAGAATGAAGAACTCTCTGGTAAAACACTCGGGGCACTCTGCTCTGACATTAGCTTTTCTTGGATGGTACTACGATAGTACGGTCGTAGTCTTTAATCAACTCGAAATGCACATCTTCTTTGCCTCAGGTTTAACTCTTTGGGTGAAAATATGTTGAGAGACTCTTGTGATCGTAAAGATCTGCAAAGAGAACCTCATATAAATGTCTCCATATTTTTAGGGCAAACCACATTCTTTGCTAGCTCTAAGTCGTGTGTCAGATATTATCTCATGTTTCTTTAGTTGTCTAAAGGCATATGCAATCTGCTATCATTTGCATGGCTCTATTGACCTTACTAGAAGCATCATATAAATCACAAATCCATCTATCCCATTAAGTAGCTACTTGGAAGTGAAGTCGATCTGCCTTGACTTCTCAAAACTCTGTTGTGGTATACCCGATCATAACATCTTTCCTTGTCGGCAGTCGATTGGGGATGCTATCTTGGAGAACTCCTCGACAAACTTCCTGTAATATCTGCTAAACGAGGAAGCTTAGGCCTCTGACACATTCTTTGGTGGTTTCCAATTTACCACGCCACATTTACAGGGATCACGGCTCACCCCTCGAATTTGAAAATCCACACTTGACTAGAAATGCCACCTGTACAGTAATGACACTTGCTCCAACTTGGCATCTGATTGTCACTCCACTTAGGAGTGCGACACAATCCTCAGGTGCTCTGAATGTTCCTCTGAACTACTTGAATACACTAGGATATCATCATTAAAAATTATGACGAACTTTGTCAAATGCAATTTGGAATACTCGGTTCATCAAATCCATAAATATTGTCGGAGCATTAGTCGAAGCCAAATGGCATCACGAAGCTTCATAATGCGTAGCGTGTCTAAATCTTTTGTCTTAGGTACATCGCTCTCTGTACTCTCAGCTGATGTACCCTGACCTCAAAGTCTATCTTAGAGTATACTCCGAGACCCTTGGAGTTGATCAAATAACTCATCGATCCTAAGGGAGTGAATGCGATTACGGATGGTAACTTCTGTTCAAATTGCACATGTCTATACCTGTGTGAGACTCCCGTCTTTCTTTCTGAAGAGGCTGGAGCTCCCATAAGGTATACTCGGCACAATAGATCACCGCCAACAGATTCTTGGTGAGCCTTAAGCTCTCTCAACTCTGCTGGAGACATCCTATAATGAGGAATGGAAATAGGCTTAGTCCCTGGGATCAAATCAATGGTGAACTCCACCTCTCTCTGAGGTAAATCTGATATCATCTGGAACACATTTGGGAACTCTCAACAGGAATCTCATCAATGTAGTCCCACCATTCCCACTGTCTCCACACCACGTAGGTGACTCTTACGACATCCTTTGCAGCGGCATTCTCATTATTTGCCATGGCGGAGATTATCTTGGGAGATAACTCTCTCACGTGCCTGAACTTTGCACTCGATTTCCTAACTGTGCAATCTTACTTCCTTTTTGTAACAATCTAATGTGGCTCTATGGCGAGATAGCCAATCATCACAGAACCACATCAAAATCCCTCATATCTAAAAATTTCTGAATCCGTGGGAACTCCTGTCCCTCAATCGGAACTCTACTATCTCATTACTTTCTGTCTGTGATAACGGATCTCAGTGGAAGGAAACTCTCATACGACCCTCACAATGAGTGGGTCTATGCGGAAATGATCTAAGAATGGCTTAGATCTCGGAGAATGAATCTTATTAGCTCCACAGATTAGCTAATGTATAGGCATCATGATCGAGGATGAAATAATACCGGTATTTTATATGGGCTGCATGCGCATCTTAGCTAGTCGCGACATATACTACGGCTTTGAGTGCGGGCTATTTGTATCCACTGGGACCGCGCCTCTCTACCTACACCACTGACCACCTCACACTTTATAATTTGTCTTTGGCCTCCTTGAGGCCCTCTGACGACTTATGAGTGCTCACCTCACGATGCTTGGGGTAGCTAGGTGACTCACGATGTCTCCGCACGATTAGGCGGGGGCACTCCGGATGAAATGGACCTTCGGCCCGCAGTGGAAACTTTACCAGTGCTATATCTCTTCGCTCCCATTGGTCGCCACCTCCGACACGGTATGGGACGGGAGGGAACCTGGGTGCCAACGCTAGCATTTAAGGGGCCTCAACGATCCTGACTAAGAGATAAACCTCCCACTTTGCACCTCGGCCTCTGTAACCTACACCGCATTTCCTCTTTTCGCATCTTTTGTCAGGAGCTCATTTGGGAAGTGCACGGTGCCTCCTCTTTACTCTTACTTTCACACTTTGCTCACGATACATCATTGTAGTGCTTTGCTTTCGACTCTCAGCTGACCTCAACTAAATTAAGTATTTTGAGAACCATAGATAAATGCACTCACGGTCTGTCTTTGTAATCAGCAAAACCTCTTGCCCGGACCATGCAGATGTATGGAACCAATCTAACTAGTTAGAGAACTTCTTCTCATGCTCGGATGCGACATGTTTATTACTGTTCCTGGCTTGAAGAACTCCTCAATTTTTGAATCCTTATAACTCTAAGGAAAGAACCTATCAATGAACTCTTGCTGGAATTGGTCCCATGCTATTCCATCAGGATACCTTCTTTTAGGCATCCGGCAGATCTTTAGCCACATGTAAGTCGGAAAGATGGAAAAAAAGACTCTTTGCTCATCCGGGTGCGACCCATAACTCCATAAACCTTATTGACTCGGTCTAGCCATAACCGGTGCCACGGATCACTCTTTGCAGTCATATGGCAGCGCCCGAGTTCACAATACTCTCTCTATCGGCCTCCCGGTTCTTCCACTAACCTCTCCCAGGTGGTGGTGGAGAGTTGCGGCTAACTGTCGAGTCGCTATGACTACTATCTGGCATAATTTGTGCCACACCGCTCTGCCGTAAACAATCCACGGCACTTGAGCTCCTTGGTGGCCTAGATGAGTTCGACTGACCTGCTATTGGAGGCCAATTCATAGAGGCGGTAGTGGAACCTACTACGTCTTTCATCCGCCAATCTTTGTAAGGCGGCTCGGAAAGCCGTGAACACACTACGTGCTCCTCATCCCTCTCAGAAGTCTTTATGGAGACGGCTGGGCTTGGCTGAATAACTCTCCTAGGAGCGACCTCTACGTCCTCTTCACGACATAATTAATTACATGTTACGAAAATATCAATTTGTTTAATACTTTGAATCACTTCATAT
Organism: Tetrastigma voinierianum; assembly: GCA_016808115.1. NCBI lineage: Eukaryota > Viridiplantae > Streptophyta > Magnoliopsida > Vitales > Vitaceae > Tetrastigma > Tetrastigma voinierianum. The sequence goes on along the minus strand of JAEQBH010008864.1, from coordinate 48,659 downwards.
GTATGTACTCTAAGTTTGAACATGCATGGTTGCCAATACTTATGCTCTGATACCAACTTTGACACACCCCCACCCCCTTCCAACGGCGGGTGTGCCGGCTACTCCATAGAAATCCCCAATCGTTACCTCTAACAATTGGAAATCACTGTGAAGTGAAGCCGTATTGCTTGCTTAACCTTGTATAAAAATTTTTCTTTTACTTTTCTAACTTAGGATTTGGTAAAATCTTAGCAGCGGAAAAACCTCGACAGCATGACGGTTGCATATAGGATAATTCCAAATCCTGTATACACACATTACACTATTCCAAATATATGGCAGCAGTGATCACATTTTCTCAAAACTACACTATATGCGTACATATGTTCCATAGCCACAAATTAAGTGTTTAGCCACAAAATAATATTAATTACGGCCTTTGCACAAATGTCGGGAGAGTCCTACTCTGCTCCCGGCACGGAGTGCAATGCGCGGAAAATAGTTTTTAAAGCATAAAATAATGAGCTAAATGAGCTCAGTGAGTGTTGTTTGCCTTTTTCTATATAGACTAAAACCCCTCAAATTAACATAGTTACAAGAGCCTTACAATTCTCTTATACCCATGTCACTTTGGATACGCTTGTTTGCTAAAATAAATTTCACTTAATGTTCAGGATTAAAGCAGGAGTTCGAGTCTATGACCTTTGCGAGTGCACGGAGTCCTCTGAAGTAATGCAATCTGAATGTAAGTCCCGGTATCATTCCCACGAGTTGATAGCGAATTCTGGTCAATAAACTCTTAAATTTCATACTATTTGGACTCAGGAGCTTCGTAATGAATGTTAATGTCTGACAAAATTAAAAATCTATACTCTTGAATAGCATTCCGAATTAAGCTAAACGAAAATGAATGGTAAAAATAAATTGTATATAAAAAAAATGTATTGAATCGGTTTGCGAGAAGCAAACCATGATAAATCTCTGATAGACATTCGATTCGGTACTAAATACATTGCTCTGTTCTATGTATGGATCTGAATTTTGACCAAGATTTCCTAATTTTTGGAATTGGATTTCTCCGTTTTCACTGATTTGATATCCTTGCTTCTCTCGAAGGCGAATCAACCGGTACCGTATTCCACATTCTCTTGCAAGATCACGGGTATTTTTCTTTCTCCCGATACTTCACACCCGTTTCTGTTGACGGCCAGAACTTTTGCTTTACCTTCTCGAGATTCGTGAAATTTCTCTTACTTAATTGAGTGGCTCGACCTCGAGGATCTATGGAGTTATCCCTTTCCCTTGATTAGTCTAAGCTATGGGGATTAGAACTTACCTTAGATCGAGGTGAACTCTCGATCGTTTGTATTAATACACCCCTCAGTTTCAATTATGAGTGAATGGGGATTTATGAAATGAACTCTCGAGCTCAATGATTCGTCGATGGTAGTCGAACATACTGAAAAGAATGCTCTACGACTCTCGGGAATCTCAGTCTACGTGTCACTCGGAGGGCATCCTGGATGTCGAGCAAGATACATTCCCTCAGCGGGTGTGGGTACTACCATTGGGAACTTATCCATTCAAAAACAGACTAGTAAAATCGAACCCAATTAATTCTCCGTAAATGTGCGGGAAAGGCGCAACTAAATGTAAAAATCAAATCAAAGTGACGTGGCTACGATTCTTGCATTGAATCAATGGAGTTAGATCTCGCCTTATCACTTTGCCAATTGCAATAAATCGAAAAGAAATGAATTCAATTTGTCTAGATTTCATAAATTTCTTGAGACGTATCACGAAGAAAAATAAAAGAACTAACGATCCATTTCTACTCGTCTCTCTACCTGATTCGCAGATTCAAAACTAGAAAATAAAACTAAAAAATAAAAATAAAAACTTCTCTATAATATACACGAGTTCCCTCTTAACTTCATACTCTTGGGTAGTGAAGGAGAAAAGCCTTTCTTATTCAAAAAGAAGCTATCTATTTATACTAAAAAAAGAATGCAGAGTAGGAATCCGAAATTACTCGGTGGATATCGAATAAAAGCCCGACTCAGCACGTTACATGTCGCGACCTGAGTTGATGTGGCGACATGGAATTCTCTTCATGGCTACCGTGATCGATCGCGACCTCTTCCTTTTTACATTGCAACAAGTTTGTCTTGCAAAACTCTTTACCCGATGGTCGCGACGCCGAAGTGATATGCGTGACATCTTTGTTAAGTGTTCGCCGGTGTTGATGTCGCGACCTCGGTGTTATGTCCGCGACATTATTGTCTTAAATATTCTTCCGGCTTCTATGTTGTGACATGGTTTAAGTTAGACCATTTCTGCTGTTTGTAAGGCGACTTCGCTGTCGTGACCTCGATTTCTTAATTGCAATTACATTTGGTGTTTTCTTGTCTTCATAACTTTCAATTTTTATGCGACCTCATGGTGATGTCGACATCTTCTTTTCCATTTCTTTTCTTAGGTTCTTCAGTTCATGTTGCAAGCGATTTCTTTCTTTCAGTATTTCGGGTAGCGACATGAAGTGATATCGCGACATCTTTATTACCGCTCGACTCTTCTTAAGGTTCTTGACTGAATGAGTGGATTTGTGACATCATTTTCTTGTCAAGACTTCGGTTCTGTTTTATGTCGCGACTTTGTATAGCATGTTGCGACTTGATTTGACCACTTTGAACGAAGGCAGTTGCGACTTCTTTGACTTGCGAGGGCCTGCTCTTGTGGCTTCATAGGCGGATCCTTGTCGCGACCTCGAGTTATGTCGACATGTTCATCTCGCTTTGGTGTCGCGAACACTTCGAAATGATGTAAAACATTTGTTTCTTCATTTGGCCCCATTTCCTTTAGTCTGCGACCACGTCTTCATGTGACCTCCATGTAGTCAGCGACTTCACTTGTTCCACGTTTTATATTTCTTCTTTGGCTGAATTTGTTGATGTAAGTATTTGGGAATGGGCAGCAGCCCGAGCTTCTTGTCGCGACTTAAATTTCAAGTACGTGACTTCAATTCTAGCTATGAACTAGTTTCTTCGATTTACTTTAAATATGGGTTTCTGGCATTTTAAGTAATTTAGGGACAATTATCCACCTTTACGTAAACAAATCAACATTATTTTCATATTAAACTCGAGAAAAATGGATTGAAAATCTAATGATTTTTACTCATCAAATTCCCCAAACCCAAAATTTTGCTTGTCCCAGCAAAGAAAAGAAAGAATTGTTTATCCTCGAAGCAGCTAAGCTTAGAAAATTTTAAGGACATTTTGATTTATACCATAGTCTTTCTTTTCCACCTTCTTATGCGGGATTAAGGAATACGATATTATTTTAAATTCCGGTTTTGATGCAAGAGCAACATTGGTACACTTCTATCACAAAATTTCTTGATAAAACTAATGTATTTAAACGGTTTATTTAACAAGTCTTGTTACGTATTATTGTGTCACGAGGTCATCAATCCTTTTCATGCTTCATGTTGGTTAGTTAATCTTCTGGGAGTTTCTAGACTCTATGTCAAGTCCCGTATGGCATTTTTTCATATTGTTCCTCCACTAATGTAGAGTAAATCCAACCTTAGAAGTATTAGGAGTCTTTCGGGCTTGTAATGTTGGGTTTAGGTAATTGGGTAGATAATGGAAAAATTCCGATTGTAAATCACCCGAGTTCCCATCTTGTCTCTACATTGTTGCCTCCAACTTTCACCATTTTTCTTCTTTGTTCTTTTCTGATTCTCCTCAATCTTAGCCTGATTCATCTTTTTGAATTCTTTTTATGGAATTTCAATTTCCATATATACTTGATTCAGGCAGTTTCCTTTGTTCTTTAACTCCTTTGTTTTTATGTTTCTAAGATTTTGAATAGTGCAATGTTTTGTCCTCTTAGGCTTTCTATTACTCTTAGAGAACTTTAGGCTAGCAACTCCCATACCAGTTGGCATTAGGGTCTTTGGGTGTCAAAACACCCCCTACGAGCAATTGTTCAGAAATGAGCCCTGAAGACCAAACTTATTCATATCTCACTTATACGCTTCTTTACTTGAATCCTTCGTTGTCGAAATTTGGAAATATTGTTCCCCCCAAACTTGTTTCTTTCTTTATCTTAAACTCTTACGGCTAGGCCCCGGATGGTCGGGCTCTTTCTTTGGTTTTATTTCAGGAAGGAATTTCGGGTTTCAATTCTTTGTTTATTGAAGAAATAAGGCTTATTTAGCTCGAATCAGGAGCGAAGAGAATATGTTTAAGCATATTTTGAGTGTAGGCTTAAGCTCAAATTGCTGAGGATGGCCTCTATCATTTCCTATTGGTTGTTTTCACCTAGGATTTTGCCTCAATCAATAATCAAACAAGTTCTAGGACTATGGACTCTAAATCTTTGAATTTCGAGGAAGATGTTCTAATTCTGTCAAAGTTTCATAAGTTTTGTTGACTGAGTGTGTATTTCTTCCAAGACTTGTATTTATTCTTGTTTACTTACATTATTTCAATCAAGTATTTTGTTCCATCAGTAACAACCAATTTTCCAATTTTTGCAAACTAAACTGAATTTAAACAAAACAGCGATACTCCTAATTTCCAGTTTCTTTATTTATGCCCTGATTCTTTCCAAATTTCTGTTCTTGAGAAAGAACATAATTATTTATTTGATTCCTAAACAGAAAATAAAATGACACAGAAACACAATTCAGAGATCATCAACATCAATCAAATAACATCTATTTATCCACAATCCAATTTTCATTCCTTAGTGAGAAACCGTCCCAACGGCGAAGAATACTTATGAAATGAAGACGATCAAACGAGGAGACCAAATTAAGATGAACTAAGTCGGTTTCCATTAACATTTTTGAGATAATATAATATGTATAACATGCTAAAACCTTCAATTTCCCTTTCTTCTCTTGTATGCCTTTTAGGTACTATGTTTGGAGAATTACACATCAAAAGCCCGGTTTCCTTTGGGATCAAGCTTTGGGAATTTTATTTCGACTTTTGCCTCTGCAAGCGAAACTCCTTTGCCCTTTGCGGATGTTTCATTATTTGGTTATCTTGCACGAATGAGCATGTCTTGCCTCTCTCACTTGATTGGTTGTCCCTTCCACTTAGGAGATACATTCAAGCCGGCTTTGATAGAATACGGTTGATTAAGTCATTGCTTTCCCGACCGTGTCTTCCTTATGCCATCATCATTTTCCATTTCTTGATCTCTTTCTTTGTATCTTCTCAAACTCTTTGAACAATTCCTTGTATATGTGTTTGAACCCATCGATCTTTCTTAGCATGCTATTTTCCATTTCTTTCTCCTTCTGCTTCATGATGTTTAGCAATTCGCATCTCTTTTGAGCCCGATTATTGTAAGCACGCATGCATGTACGTATTTTGCCCATCATCTTCTCTTCTTGTCTTTTGACTCTTTGTGTTCTTCTTCTCTTATTCTCTCGATTTTCTTCCTTATATTTGTTCCTTCTTTAAAAATTTTGTAGCCTCTGCAATTCTTCTCACGATCCTTTATTTGCCTTTCCCATTGAAGTTCCCTTTCCTCCATTTCCTTTTTCATTGTTTTCAGCATTTCCGTCTCTGCTCCTGGATGCCTCTGCCTAATCTGGTATCTGTTCTTGCACTTCTGGAGATAAGGGATATGTTGGGCTTGTCTTGATAGGTTCCCATGCATTTTAGGAAGGATCTTTGTTTGCCTCTTCGTCTCTCTTATCGGTTTAAATCGCTCGCCTGTTTGCGTCTGCTTTGTCCTTCTTTTTGCTTCCTTCCTTTTGGCCTTTGTCACTCGAAGTAAGGACAGAGGAGGGACTCGAGGACATCTTTCTTCTTCCTCCCGAGTTTCACCTGCCCTTCGCAGTCCCAGTAATGGTGGGGTGGGGGAATCGATCCTCTTTTATTGCTATGATGGTACCCTTTGATTGATTATTCAATTAGCATTCCCATGTTTATTTTGTATCCTTCCAGGCATACCGCGGGATAACTACTGTTGTTCTTTGGCGTACTAAGGTGTCACGAGTAGGTATTATCACGAGCATATAAAATAAAGCCCCGGACCTCCTAACTCTTCGAGGCTCCCGCTTTTGATGGCATGATGGTGATTCTTCTTCGTCACTTCCCACTTTCCTTCTTCTCCAGTCAACAGGTGCACTATTTTTTTATAAATTTGGAGAAGCCTCCAATGATTTCGGTAATATTCGACCCATGCTTGTAATCTCGGTTTGGCATTTCATTTTATGCTTCTATGGTTGAAGGACACCCGAACATCTCTCACGAACTCACGAATCATCGCCATTCTACCATGTTTGCATAGAATTCTCTCGGAAGTAGAAACCTAGTGCTTTGTGTTAAACGAAAGAACTCCCCCGACCTCTTTGTTATCACTTTGGAGGAAAATGGGAAAATTACTTTGCTAAAACCTCTTTCGCAAATAAAGTCTTTATCAAACATCACCTTGTTCCACAATTCCTTGGCTTCTTGTGAGATGAAGTCTTTTTCCTCTTCTGTTTCTGCTCTCTCAGGCTGCTCCTCCTCCTCTCGTTGGTTTCCTTTTTACTTGCCATTTACTTCTTCTTGAGTTGAGTCTCATTGACTTAGCACCACAGCTTGACATTTCGTTCGTGATTTGCCGTCTGATCATTTTGTTGAAGTTGTTGAATTCATCTTGTTTCTTTGCCATGATTGAAGGTTTCTAGAAATTCTTGAACTTCACGGATCTAGGGTTTCAAAATTCAAAAAAGATGGATGCGGAGCTGGAAGGTTAGGTTGAGCTATGATTAACGAAATTTGAATCGAATTTAGACAACGTGTTTAATCATGTAATGATCATGTAAGTCAGACATTAAGCTATTGAACTACTAAATCAATGATTTTAAATTACTTTATTTTTTCTTTGTTGGGCCTTTAAAATTGAGTTTTCTTTCTTTCGGGCTTTTAAGTCCGAGCTTCAGATTCATGTCGTGACTGAAAATCTAGGTCCTTCTGAGGGAAAATTGTGTTGCGACATAAAGCCAATTTCTATCCGCCCTTTATTTCAGTTGTGACCTTAATTTCATTATTTTGACTTTCCTACCCACTTCTTATTATTATTATTATTATTTTTTTCACATCCAGCACTCTTGATTGCCACTTTTGAATTAATGTTGCGACCATCACATAAACACTCAAATTCACGTGATATCGATTTATCGATTCAATCAAAAACAACTGCTTCGATTCATATACATCATAAGATATTCCAACGACTTCCACCATGCATCACATTGACAATTAGCACAAACAATATAAAAATTCCCCAGGCTTTCAATCATGCTTTATGAAGACAAATTCAAACATTCGAATCAAGAAGAAAAAGATCTTTGCCCTTTTGGTCTCTTATCTTTGAGTGAAGTTTGATTTGGATGTTCTTCTTTTTGTACAATCTTCATTTCCACCCACTTAAAAACTAAAAAAAATATTTAACCTCTTTCTTCAATCGATCATGAATTTAATCACAAACTATTAAACAATTAACGAATGGTAAAATAAAACAAGAAAAATTTAAAGCAATGGTGTGGATTGCCTTCCGCAATTTGCTCCATTTTAGTCTTTAAGTGGTTGCTGCTTTGCCATTATTCTGTTTCTTGATTTTCTTCCATTGAACTAAGGGTTCATGCTCGATTGCTTTTTCCCGAGATAATGCTTTAATCTCTAACCATTAACTTTGAACTTCTCATGATTCTTTGTTTCTAAGTGTCACGCTATTTGTGTGCTTGATACCACTTTGTAAATGGTCCGCTCCATTTGGACTTGACTTTCTGGAAAGAGTCTTAATCTCACAGGTTGAATAACAAGACTTTTAATCCTCACCTTGAATTCCTCCTCAGTCGTTGATCTTAATTTTGTTTTATCTTGTAGTGCAGCACTTTCGTGAGCTTCATTCCTCAGCTCTTCCCGACTCATTTAAATTTGGAGTAGCTATCTTCCTTAGCGACTTTAAAATCAAAATTAAGCTTCTTGATGGCCCACATTGCTTTGTATTCTAGCTCAAGAGGTATGTGACAAGGTTTTCCAAAGACAAGTACGTATGGGGACATTCGATGGGAGTTTAAGCGATCTGTATGGCCATAGTGCATCATCTGACTTGAACCCGATCTTTCACCATTGAACTTAGTCTTTTCAGAATTTTCTTTATTTCCACGGTAGATTTCGGCTTGCCCATTTGTTTGAGGATGATAAGCGAGCTCATAATGTGTTTGATACCATATCTTGCTCATGAGTTTGTCGAACCTGTATTTGCAAATGGCTTCCTCAATCATAATTATAGTTAAGATTGTCCTAATCTGTTTGAGAATATTTCTTTGTAAAATTCCCACAACTATATTGGCATCATTCTTGGGACATCTTCTTTGCTTCTACCCACATTTTGATATAATCCACGGTAGGAGTATGTATATATTTCCAAATAAAGCGGAAAAGGTCCCATAAAATCCATTCCCCATTACATCGAGCAAATTGCACCACGGGGATACCTTGCGGGGGCATCTCATGCCTTTCAGCGATATTTCCATTCTTTGGCATTGATCACCTGACTTTACCCGTTCAAAGCAGTCCTTAAAAATCGTAGGCCGATAAAATCTGATGGAGAATTTTGTGGGTTGTTTTTATCTCTACATAGTGTCTCAATAAGATGATGCATGACATTCTTGTAAAATCTTGCTGCTCACATACGTACACATCTCCTTATAATCGGATCAGACTCCTCTTTTAAACAATAATGGATCATCGGATGTAGTACCTCTTGTCGATCTTAAGCTTTTTTTCTGGCGGTATTTGAATTACGGTGGCATAATTCCTGGCTTCAGAAATTCACAATATTACGGGGTGATTGGAGTGGCCAGTGAAATAGCGCTCATACGGAAAATTTTTACTAACTATTTCTCTTCCCTTATGCATGTTGATGGGTTTCTCTACTCTTGGCGAGTGATCTCGGTATCACATTATCCAACGCCCTTCTTTGTCTTTTATCTCTAAATCAAATTCCTGCCCATTAATAGTACCCTTTGATCAATCTTAGCTTTGCTTCTTTCTTTGCCATTAGATATTTAATTCTTGCATGATCGGTGTGTATAACATAGGACCCAAAAATGTATGGCCTGAATTTTTCACATCACGAACACTATTACGGCATCTCCTTTTCGATGGTAAATTACTTTTCTTGTGCTTCATTAAGGTTTTGCTAGCATAGTAGATGGTCTTGAACACTTTTCATCTTTACATCTAATCTGACTCCATTGCAAAATCATGGCATCACACATGATTTCCAAGTCTGTTCAATCTTGGTTTTGCCGTGATGGGAACCCCGACTAGTCGGATTTGATTTCTTGAATGCTTTATGGCGAGATTCATCAAGCCAGACAATATCTTTTTCCCGGTAATCTTGCATGAGTGGTGCAGCAATTTTGAGAAATCTCGATAAATCTTATAAAATCGACGTAATCACAAGAAACCACGATTCAGATTGGTTGTAGTGGGTGGCATTAAGGTCTCTTATAATTGAAACTTTTGCACAGTCTACTTGAGCCTGCTGCGAAATCATGTGCCCAAGACAATCCCTTTGTAACCATAAAATGACATTTTCCCCGATTGAGCTAGATTTTGTCTTTGCACCTTTGAAGTCTTGTCCCCGAGGTTATGCGAGCATTGTTCAAAAGCTGGATCCATACAACGTAAAATCATCCATGAAGATCTCCATCTTTCTTTGCTAATCGAAAATATAGACATCATCGTCTTTGGAAGGTACCGGGAGCATTACCTGAAACCAAATGGCATTCTCCTAAAGCAAAGTACGAATGGGCATGTAAAAGTGGTTTTCTCGATCTTGGGTCACGATATGGCTGGTTATATCGAGTATCCATCGAAAACAAAAATGAGGGTGTCCTTGACTATCAAACATCGATCGATGAAGGCGGGGGAAAATGATCCTTCTGGATTTCAGATATTCAATTTACGTAATCAATACACCCTCCGTCTACATCACACACGATTAACGGAATCAGTTCATTCTTTCATTTACGATTACGATTGAATCCACCTTTCTTAGGAACCACATGTCTTGAACTTACCGAACTTCTCCTAATATAAGCTTAAAACCTATTTAACCATTTGAGACTTCTTTTAATGACTTCTTTCATAAGCGGGTTGACCTCCTTTGATGCTCGACACTTAAGTTTTGCATTGTCTTCAGTGATATTTTGTGCCTCCCGATAGAAGGTGATACCTCGGATCTTGATTGACAGTAATCGGCACCCTTGTATTTTCTCAAAATTACCGGCAATACGTTCTTGACTTGATCCGGTCACGGTGATATGATAGCGGTTTCTGCTACGGTTCTAAAAACTCATATTTTTAAATGGCTGGGCAATTCTTTCAATGTTAACCCATACGTACTAGTTTCACTGCTCATGAGTTCTTGTTTAGGCCTTTACTTCATCTTACTTTGTTTTTCATTTATCTTAGAGGCCCCATTTCCTTGTTAGAAACAAATTTGAAGGCGACGATCATAATCAAAGCTCGAATCTTGAAAATTCATCTCAATTTCATTGATAGAGTGTTGAATGATACAATCGAATTCAATTCATCATTGAAGGCTATTTGCTTCTTCTGATCCAATGCGGTGATATGATAGCTGGTTTCTCTTTTCTGGTTCTAAAAACTCATATTTTTAAATGGTAGGCAGATTCTTTCAATGTTAGCCATACGTACTAGTTTCCTGCTCATGAGTTTGTTGTTTAAATTTGCTTACTTCATCTTACTTGTTTTCGTATACTAGAAATTTGTTTCCTTGTTAAGCATCTGAAGCGAGCGTCATAATCAAAGCTCTCAAGATGCGAAATTCATCTCAATTTCATTGATAGAGTGTTGAATGATACAATCGAAATTGATTCATCATTGAAAGGCTATTCCTTTACTTCTGACCATACATTGTCTTCCTACACATTGAATGTTCGGACTCTATTAATATTAAAATGCTGCTGCGCTTCATCTGACTACGAGTGTCGAGTTCACCTTTAAATACGTCGATCGAGTGACTCACGTTGCCCCGAAGGTCTTCCGGTAACAAAGGAACGAGGTAATCTTATCGTGCGCATGATAACAAATCTCTTTGGGAAAATGAATTTCTGACCTTGGCGAGTACATCTTCGAGAATACCCTCTGGTTGCCATTGATCTATCATTATCTGCAATGTAATTCTTTGTTGGGGTGAAGTTCTGACTAAGTCTGCCTGTAGATAGAGCATCAAATTTATGCTTGCTCGAGTCCATAAAGCTTTCTTGAACTTCGTATTTCCACATGGAGAAGGAATGGTGAAAGCTGCCGAAAGTGCTCATCTTTCTTTGGGGCTTCTCTTGGATAATAACCTTTGCAAGTAGCCGGTCCAGAGTTAACTATACCCTCCTCGGTATCTTTCTTTTCTTGCTTTCGATTACCTCGTGGAAATTTTGCATAAGAGGCATTTTGGGCGATCACCTCTGACGGGATACTTTATTTCCTTTTCTTGAAAAGATCAGGGAATTTAGAAAAGCGTTCTTCTCTTCTTGACTTACCGAAGTCTACGTGGAATGGCACTCGGGTGTATCACTCTAGTACTCCTTGTGCTTTTTCACATCCTTAAAGCCCCTTTTCGGTATTTCAATCGTTGTTCTTCTTCTTTCTTTTGGAGTCTCTTCTTTCTACGCCTCGATCCCTTCTTTCCTTTACGATAACTGTTCTTTATCGAATCCTTTCCACTTCTTAAATTGAATTGTCATGCGGTCTTTTGGGTTCTTAACGTGTCCTTGGGAGCATTGCCACTTTATACGATTTAGCATGTCGGGGCTAGTTACCATACTTGTGTCTCTAGATTTTTCAGTGAGGCACTAGCATTCTTCTTAAACATCTGAGTATTAGACTTGAAAGCTTAGAGTCGGATAGTTTACATTCATGGGTGTAATAGCCTCTTATTATCCCTATGAAGATTGTAGCATTTGTCTTGAATGGTTGGGGTTCTCCTCGACCACAGTATTCATTTTACGCCCTCACCTCCTTGTTGTTGCTGTTGGAACCTTGGTGGCTGCTGATATCCTTGTTGAGGATGTTGTCCCTGCCTTGGGCCATGTAATGCCCCTCCACCATATGAGAAATTCTCATGGTTCCTCAGTACTGGGTTGTAGTGTGTGGGCAGGTTAGGATTGTTTGAAATAATGCTTCTTTGCTTTCGTTCATGTACTTAACCTCCTCGACACCATAGAATCTTCCTTACATTTGGCACATCGGCACTTCTTCTCATAAGTTCTCTTTCCCACTTTGCTCTGTTCATAGGCGGTGTGCATCTTCCCTCTCTTGTTTGTCCGTCCACATGCATTATGGCATCCGACTTTGCCTCCGTGGTATAACCATCTTGCTGACTCCATAACCCTTTTCCTCTGCTACTTCCTTTTGAAAACTGGATGGAGCTTTCATATTGCATTTTGCTAAGTCTTATCGAGGATCTCGCCTCTTGGCTTTTTGACAGATGCTCCACAACATAAAGCATCGATAATGCCCTTGGATGTATCATTTAAAGCATGATACACTATGTCCATCTGGGTCTTCAAATCTATTCCATGCATCGAGCATCTCTTCAGCAACCTCTTGAATCTTTCCCAAGCTACATATAGGCTCTCATCTTCCCCTTGTTGGAATACTATTATCTCTCTTCGTCTCTCTGAAGTGAGAGATGGGGGAAAGAATCTGCTAAGTGAAGCCACACCCGACTCTTCCCAGTAATGGCTGAACCATATGGTAATGTGATTCATGCCATGTGGGCTGTTTATATCTCTCAAAGAAAATGGGAAGAGATCTCGACTTTATCACCATCTGGTCTCACACCATTCGGCTTTCTCTTGTATTAGTCATTACGAGAAATCTTCCCGAGTGTTCATTTAGGTCTTCCCGATTGGGATGACCCGATCGTGATTTTGTTGAACCATTGTAATTAAAATTTGGCTTTAGTTCAAAATTATTTGCTTCCACAGTGGGCATGCGATTGCGGGGTATTCTTCTGAATAATAGGCCTCGAAATCCTCCATTGTATGCATGTGGGGTCTTACGCATCTTTATCCTCTGTTCCTCTGTTTGGTCGTATCTCTGCATCCTTTGCCGTGGTTGCGTTTTACGCTCTTTTGTCTTTCTTAAAGCTCACGGAGTGTTCTCTCGATTCAATATCTGTGGAATCGGGTCATAATCAGGTTTCCTATGCATTAAGGTTTTCACAGTAATCAAAGCTCGATTAATAGGATTAGTGAACTAAACAAATATTTCAAACATGGCTTGTTAAAATTAATTAGTTGATGTATGCCCCCAACTATGAAACTATTTTTGTTCTTTTCTTAAAATGTCAATTAATTATTTCCTTCTTTTGCCGGAATATTGATCTAGTGAATTCTTTCGATCCGACAGCGGGACCGCTAAAAACTTGTTTGCCTTTTTCTATATAGACTAAAGCCCCTCAATTAACATGATTCACAGGCACTTACAATTCTCTTATACCCGTATCACTTTGGATACGCTTGTTTGCTAAAATAAATTTCTCTTAATGTTCGAGATTAAAAATAAGGGTTCCAGTCTATGACTACTTTGCAAATTCTTACAGGTCATCTAGTATTAAATCTGAATGTAAGTCGGTATCATTCCACACCTTGCTTGCTTTGTTTGTGTGTTTTGATTGTCATGATGCAGGTCGACTACCCCACGATCTTAAAATTTCATACTATTTGGACCAGACTCATAATGAATGTTTAATGTCGACAAAATTAAAAATCCTACTCTTGAATATGTTCAAATTAAGTTAAACCAAAATGAATTACCAAAATAAATTGTATATAAAAAATGTATTGAATCGGTTCTTGAGGAGAAGCGAAACCATCGATGAAATCTGATAGACGATTGATTCGATTCATCTGTTGCTACATTTCTATATATGGATGCAATTTTGTCAAGATTTCCCTAATTTTGGAATTGGATTTCTCCGTTTTCGATTTGATATCCTTGCTTCTCTTGAAGAGCCAGATCAAACCTGACTACGATATTCCATTCTCTTGCAAGATGCAGGTATTTTCTTTCTCGATACGTCACACCCATTTCTGTTGTAGTAGAGACTTTTGCTTTACCTTCTCAGGATTCTCGCAAAATTTCTACTACTTAATTGGTGTTTCGACCTCGGATCTATGGAATTTATCCTTTCCCTTGATTAGATCCCCAAGCCCCAACACGGGGGTTAGAACTTACACTTAGATCGGGGTGAACTCTACGATCATTTATATTGTTAAATACACCCCTCAGATTTCAATTATGAGCGAATGGGGTTATCAAAATGAAGTCTCGAGCTCGGCGATTCGTCGATAGTGGTCGAACATACGCGAGGGAAAGAATGCTCTCGGCTCTCGGGAATCTCGAGTCTGTGTCATAGAGGAATCTACGGATATGGAGAATGAGAATCACATTCCCTCGAAGCTGGTATTGAAATGCTTACCATTTGAGACTTATCCATTCAAAACAACAGAGCTTAGTAAAAATCGAACCCGAATTAATTCTCCATAAATGCGGGAAGAGTTTTGTAACTAAATGTAAAATCAAATCCAGTGAAAATTCCTTTCTGATTCTTTGCATTGCGAATGTCGAGTAGGTCTTTTAGATCTCGCACTGCCTTAATTGCAATAAATCGAAAAGAAATAGATTCGAAATTTATACAGTTTCATAAATTTCCAGAAGCGGTATCTTGAAGGAAAATAAAAGAACCTAACAATCAGCTCTACTCGTCTCTACGAGTTCATGATTAAAATCGAGGAAAAATAAACTAAAATAAAAATAAAAAGCTACTCACATATTATACCTTAGGTTATATTCTTTTCCTTTTATTTGGGTGAGTCGAAGGAGAAATGTTTTTACTATTCAAAAAGCTATCTATTTTATACACAAAAAAAAATGCAGGCGAATCCCCCAACGAAATTCTCGGGTGGATATCGAATAAAAGCCCGACTCAGCACATTTCTATGTAGCGTTTCGAGTTGATGTCGCGACATGGAAACCCTTGATGGCTCCGCAGCGTCCAATTCACGACCTCTTCCTTTTACATTTTAACAAGTTTGTCTTATGAAACTCTTGGCCAGTGGTCGCGACGCCAGTGTCGCCCAACATCTTTTGTTGATCATTCCTCAGTGTTGATGTATGACCTCGGTGTTATGACATTATTGTCTTAAATATTCTTCGGCTTCTATGTTTGACATCAGTTTTTAAGTTGCGACACTTTGCCTTACTGTAAGGCGACTACCGTAGCCGTGACCACCGATTTCTTGGTCACGAACATTTATTGTTTTCTTGTCTTCATAACTTTCAATTTTATGCCAAACCTCATGATGATGTGTGACATCTTTAACTTTCCATTCTTTCTTCGGGTTGCTAGCTTTCGGATCCACGTTGGCGGTTTTGCTCTTTCAACTATTTTCAGTGTGACATCAAAGTGATGTCTAGCTGACATCACTTTGTTCTGCTTTCGGCTCTTCTTAAGGTTGCCTTTGAATGAGTGGTTCGACATCATTTTCTTAATCGAGACTTGAGTTCCACATTTTTTATGTCGTAACACGGCTTATGGCATGTCGCGACTTGATTGACCCTTTAGTTGAAACTAGTTTGCAAAACTGCGACTTGAAGACCTCCTCTTGTGAAGCATAGATGAGTCCTTGTCTGGAGCCTCGGAGTTGTGTGGCGACATCATTTATCTCTTTTTGGTGTCGCGACATCGAAATGATGTAGCGACATTTGTTTTAACTCATTTAATAATTTGTTTCCTTTAGTCTAGACCCGTCTTCTGTGTCGCGACTTCTCCATCTTCTCAAAGTCGTGACTTTGCCCGTACGTTTATGTTTCTTCTTTAGTAGAATTTGTTGATGTCGTGACTTGGAATGGGTGTGGTGACCTTCTTGTTTGGACTGAGTTTCAGTGGGTGAGCTTGATTCTAGCCTGTGTTGATTTCTTGGTTTGCATGAACTGGTTTCGCATGCTTTGCAAAGGTGAAATTTGAGTTAATTATCCACCTTTACCTTGAAACAAATCAACATTATTTTCATATTAAACTCAGAAAAATGGATTGAAAATCTAATGAGTTTTTACTCATCAAAGTGTGCTACAAAATGTTGCTTTCAACATCCAAGCTGGCAGCAAAACTCTCTTTTACAATTATTTTCCAAAGCGCGCGCTTTTTAAAAGTTTAAAACTGCAATACTTGCTTTTAACTTTGCTTTGCTTTGCTTTTCTTTAAAAGCTTATAAAACTTTATTGCTTACTTGTAGAAGTTTATAAAGCTTCTCAAAACTTCTACTTGCTTGTTTCTATCTTGTAAATATTTCTTAAAACCTTTCACAAACTTTTGCTTTAAAGTTTCTCAACGCCTTTTTTATAAATACGGGAGCACAGGCTCGACCGCATGCTTTGAAAAATAAAGCGGAACTTTGGGCTCAGTAGTTTCTTTAAAATCCACGGGGGCTGGCATTTCAATGGGTCGTTTGAAATCTAAGCGGGGCACAGGCTGTGGATTTGCTAAAACTCACCGCAGGCTTACAGGCGGCCCAGGTGTACGTGAGATTGATTTTAATGCCATATCTGTGCCCATAAAACACTTCGAGCATTGGGCTATGCTGCTTATTGTGCCTAGTGAGACATGGGGCCCTGGGGCGTCGACAATCTTGGGTGGGTACGGTTTGGGTCCGCTCACCCAGTGGAAGGGCACAGGCACAGTGCTCCACCTTTTAGGTAAATATGGTGGAATTGACACAGTCGCCATCACCATAATTTAGTTAGAGCTCTTAACCTTATATACCCACAATCGTGCCACGGTCTCCTTTAAATACATGATGCATGAACTAAGGTTTGACAGGGCAAAGCTAAAATCATGCTATGAATATCTAACTCCACAGGTGCACGTATGGGGATTCTCTCTAATAGGTTTCTTTGCCCAGAACTAGGGTTTTTAGTTAAACTGTTTCATAAATATTCTTTGCTTAGCGCGCTTGCTTGCTCGCTCACTTTGAAAAATGGTTTACAATTTAAAACCAATTTACTTCTTGCAGCGAAAAATGGTTTGCAGTTTAAAAACCATTTGCTTACTTGTAACTTTGCTTGAAAAGTAGTTTCAATTCAAAAACCATTTGCTTGCCTTGCTTGAAAAATGGTTTAATAATTCAAAACCATTTGCTTACTTGCTACTTGCTTGAAAATGGTTTACAATCAAGCCAATCCTAAATACGATGTAAGCAGGTTTAATAATAATACACTAGTATTTGGAAAATGAGTTTAGAACCTCCTCTTTGCATGTAAACTTGAGCACGAGTTCGAACTTTTCCACCTTTGCTTTAACCTACACACTCAATAGAATGCGGAAAAATATTAATTGCCTACGTAATCACATAACTTAACGTACTCCTTAGACTTAATCATACTCAACGAATATGTTAGGCGCAAAGTCACCTTCACGTTTTCGTCGGGATTTCAAATCTTATTTTGAACCTCTCTTAATCATTTCCTAAGGTTCCTAAACTATCGATTATGCGAGTCGCGGGCTTAGTGTACAAAAACGGCATTACGGGCATTTTGGGCTCATGTCTCGTACCACACGGACTGTACCGATACGAGGTTGCATTACGTTAACTGTCTTGGTGCGAGGTTGAACTGGCTGCGATCTGAAGTTGGACCTGTACCAGTACGAGTTTGAGCTGGTGGCATGTCTTAGGGTACCCACAGTACTGTACCGAGTGCTCTCAGAGTCTGCCCGGATTTGTTATTTTTGCCACTTTTGATATCAATTAACTTCCTTACAAATTCTATAATCCATAACACCTCGAGAATCATCATGGAAATCATCGAAACAACTCCCAATACTTGTATTGGTGGTTTGGAACCTCATACCACAAAACCACTAGGTGAAAATCAAGAACTGCTAGGTCCGCAATTCTTTATAAAACTCCACTTAACTTTGATGATTCCATGTTTTATTTTCCACCAATTGAGGTTTACTCCTCATAACCTGGCTGCAATTCAAAGGGTTTATGTGAAGTCTTTCCCTGAAACCCCTAAACCAAGACAACTAATCTCCATACCAAACCTTAAGAATCGAATACCGTGATTCAGAGGCAAAAACATACCTGAATTTTGGTCTTTGTATACCTCTTACTTATAACCTGCTTTTCTCTCTTCTCCTCTTAGCGTGAACCCTAGAAAGAATATAGAGACAAATGGATTACCAGTTTGTCTACTCCCTTTTATAACTTTCCTATTCCTTAATTTATAAGTTAGTCCTTCCTCTCTCAGGAATTTGCACATCGACTTTTGAAATTTCGCCCATCTCTACTTTAATTATGCCTTACATATCCTCAAGCCAATGACAATTAAAATCTCTTATTCTCATACACAAAACCCGGTTCCATAATTTATCATTTTCATCTCCAAAATATTACAATGTGACACTTAGTGCTCTTATACGCCCTGCGCTACATGTACTATACACTATCCCCTGACTCATGCCCAAATTCCAATTACTTAGATCTGAGAGGGTTGACCACAATTAAAACAAATAACTTTGTTTGAAATTAGCTTTCTCATACATGGCTTAGCAAAGTAGGGAGTCAAGATGACTCTGGTATGATAATCAATTGTACATTCAAGCAGATCGTGCATTTGCTTGAATGTGTTTATTTTGAGCATCGTATAGGCACTAGTGGAGAGTAGCCCATTTAGGGTGATTCCACTACTGAGCATTAGCTCACCCTGTCGAGGGAACATATTTTCAGGTACAGGGAGCGCACGAGGAGACGGCTCGTCATAGAGGCCGCTTTAGAAGAAAGTCGGATTGTGGCTTTGGTTTTGTGATGTATACATGTATTAGAATGTTTTTCATTTTAATATGTGTTGTATAAGAGTAAATCATTAACTCTTGAACTATGGATATAGTTGGAATATATTGTGAGATATATTTGTTTTAGATATAGTGCGATGAGTATTGGTTTTTGGGCCCAAGAGGCCATTTGTACTCATGATATTGATGTTTAGGACAGCTTATGTATTCCGGGTAGAGCTCCCTGTACAAAGGAGACTTTGCCCAATTTTCGTGAGTACGGCTCAAGTTATCCCATTCCACGAGTATTCCGCGGCCGATTTCCGGTTGTCAACTGAATTTCGATCAAGGTGTCGGGCTAATCGGTTTCACATTAGCAGAGATGGCAATTTCGAGATCAATTCTAATTTCGCCTTATCCACCTCAATTCCCCTCTCGAAAATTATGTGCCCCAACACAATGCCCTGATTTACCATAAAATGGCATTTTTCCCAGTTTAGTACTAGGTTCTTTTCGATGCATCTGTTGAGGACAGTTTCCAAACGGACGAGGCATTCATCGAAGCTTTCTTCGTAAACTGTTATGTCATCCATATAAACCTCCATAATACGCCTTCCACCATATCAATTAAAAACACCGAAAGCATACAATGCCGAAAGTGGCCGGGCATTACATGCACGAAGGGCATCCTCCTATAGGCATATGTACCAAAAAGGACAAGGAAAGTTGGTCTCGGTCTCCGATCATCCGGCAATGATTCCCGATATGGAAATAAATTGTATCACCCATCTAGAAAGCAAGAGAAGCGGATGACCCGATACTCTTCTAGAGCTCGTCCATGCTGGGTAAGGAAAGTGATCCTCAAGATCACCCTTCATTCAAATTTCTATACGATGACACTCCTCCATCCTACAAGAAGTCCGGTGGACATTTCCTTTTCATTGAGCACCTGTAGTAACCCCATTCAAGTACTACTGGGTCGACTTCACCCAAGAGCTATCTGATACGGGGTATATGATGCCTAAATAGAAATTTCAACACTTCCACTCGTACCAATCTTCGTATATGCGACCAGCTTCTTTGCGGGTCGCCAAACCACTTTCGATCTCTTCTAAGTAAATATGATGGGTGCATACGGCCTGCCGGGATGCCTTTCAAATCTGGAATCTTCCATCCGATCGCTTGTTCCCTGCGGAGGATTTGAAGCAACCGACCTCCCGTGGATTGCTTAATACTGAAGAAATCAATATCGACAATGCATTTTTCCTCCCAAAATGCATATTTCAATTCAATAGGTCCCTACTTAAGATCTAAATCAAGCCAGGACCCCGTTCCTCACTTCCAAGTAGCAGTACACTTCCACCTTCTTCTCCATTGGCCATGCAAGACTCACTCAAGCTCCCGTTGCTCCTCATTACTATTAACCAACTTCCCCGGTTAATACATCTTCAGACTAGCAGCTCATTTGTTTCGTTTCTTTAAGGATGGCCTCTATCGCACAAACCTCACCGGCCATCCTCCCGCTGGGTGCATGTGCTTTTGGTTAAGATGGAAGATATCAGCCTAAGGTCATATTTCCAAAGGTTACCGCATCACCCCATTCTCGACAATTAATGATCGTATCGGAAGTGGCCAAAAATGGCCTTCCCGTGATGATCGCACATGGCGCCACCGTCGCGACGGCTCTGCATCAAGCACTACAAAATCCACTGGTAGTAAATCATTCACCTAAATCAAAACATCCTCAACTGTCCCCTTTGGTATTTTGATGGACCTATCGGCTAGAGACAAAGTGATAGTGGTTGGCTTAAGTTCACCTAGCCCAAGCTGCTATACATGGAAAAAGGCAATAGATTAACACTTGCCCCCAAATCTGAAGTTAGAATGCCTTTTCCACAAGTTCCGCCTCATGTTAACCCGGAGATCGTAGGACACCTCGATCTTTTATACTTCATCGAGTCTTGCACTCAATGATGGCACTCACTTGCTCAGTCAAAAAGGCCTTTTTATTCACATTAAAGCCTTCTTTACTTCTCCGTGGCATAGGTCCTTCAAAACTCTCAGATACGTAGTGGGACTGGCTGATCATATCGAGAAGAGTGGAGTTAGTCTTTATCATTGTAGTACTTCTAAAATTTCAGTTTGGTTAATTGAATTCTTCTTTTTCGAAGTGCTTGTGGGAAAGGAGGGGGTACGCTATATTTTACCTCTTCCTCTGCTAGTTGTTCTTCCTCTAGTGGTTCAACCACTATGGAGCTGGCCGCTCAATCGTCGGTTTCGCCGTACCACTTCTCAACGTCACTAATGCTGACTTCATCACCTCAGATTGATCATCGGCGAGCCTCATTCTCATGCATTCCTCTGCTTTGCTAAAATTAGGAAGGGAATTTCCTTTTATTGGGACCACACTCTTTGGTTAGACAACACAGATGGAACTTTGCAAGTTTGTGTTTGGAGATCTCGGAATGCATATTGTCTATTTTCTTGTTGAGTGGGCTCTCTTGGGTTCGTGCCACGTGGGTGATCTGGAATCAACAATATTTGTATCCTAAATTCCTCCCTACGTAGTCAGAAAATTTCTTTGCGATTATAATGATCAAAGGTCGAACACATGGATGGGTTTTCTTTGCCTGAATGATTTACAGTGAAGGCGAAATTGGTGAATTGGTTTTGGATTTTAAGGCTTAGTAAAAACAGGGAGTTGATAGTTTACAAACTGAAAATAAAATGAGAAAGAAAAATAAGAAAAAAGAACTTCTTGAAGCATTTGGCTCACGGTTTTTTGGAGTCACAAGGCAGCGATAGGTCCCGAGTTGATTTCCTCTCGCATTGGGGAGGATGACATATAGTCATCTCACAAGGCAGGATCTTCATTTAACTTTAAAAATTAAACCCTAATAATTTTCCTTTTGATAAAAAGCATTTATTTAGCATTTATGGTTCCCTACGGTGAAAATCTATCACCTTGGCCCATCCACAATGACTACGTAAAGGAGCAACTAATGAATCTCGGTGGATCTAAAAATAGCATCCATGAACCACTAAAAGATTACCAAGTATTGATGAGGATGCATCAAAGAAAGTGAAAATATAACCCTTAACCTACCTCGGTGGCTCAAGTAATGGCAACTAATGGATATCGGTGTATCTAAAATGAAATACAACTGAGCCTAAAAGCTTGGCAAGTATTGGCCAAAGAAAGTACATCGAAAAAGCTTTAAACCTAGAGTTGAAAATTTGGGAACCAATGCCGAACACTGCTGGCGTGAAACGGGGAACCACCAGCAGCCTTCAGATCCTGCACCCAGCAACCTTCCACTTCAAGGAGGAAAGGGTTTTGTAGCTCATCCTCTAAGTTGTCATCCTTAGGTGTTTGGCAACCAAGAAAGTGAGAGAGAAAAGAGGAGAGAAGAAAATAGGGGCAGCGAGGGACTCGTATATTTCTTCCAAGAAAACTAAAACTTAGGTCGACAATGTTTTACAATGACATATAGCCTTACAAACATGTGAAAATACCAAAATAACCAAGCTAGAATAATTACGGTGAGGAATTGAAATGAAAAAACCAAAAGCGAGTCGTTTTAGATCACCAAAAACAAAAGCGAAATTTCGCTATGCATAGTGAATTTATTTATCATAGCAAAATTAGCTATGATAGCAAATTTTACACCGTATCATAGCGAAAAAATACAGGCATAGCGAAAATTCAAATTTTTGCTATGCACAGTAATTTTCGCTATGATAGCGAATTTTCTCTATGATAGCGAAATTTCGCTATCATAGCGAAAATGTGGCATAGCGAAAATTTTCGCTATGGCTAGAGATTTACGCTATGATTGCGAAATTTTAATATCGATGCGAATTTCGCTATGCCATGTGAAAATTGTTATTACCTCCATCTTCCTTCTGCATCTCTTCCATCTTGATAGTTCTTACTGACTTAATGAAATCGATGAGAAGTCATCTGAACTCGGCATAAATGGCCTGTCTGAAACGAGCTTGGAAATGATGGTGGAGGTTTACAAAACCTGTGAAAACTACAAAAACAACCTAGGAAACTAAAATTAGTAGTACTAATGGACACGCACATGTCAATCGACTTAATTAATATGATTAGTACGCAAAAGCACTCAAACCTATCTTTAATAGGACTCAAAATAGCACTTTTTGAGTGTAATCCACCCCCAATTCACGATTCTTTATTCCTTAGCTTTGCTAAAAATAATAAAGGTATGTAGGCTATGTTTTTGCCGAAAAGAGTATGTTGTTCAAAATGTGTGTGTGTAGTGAGGCTTTTACCTTAAGTATGAAAAATTTGAACTCTATGCAAAAACCATCATGAGAGAACAATTTCCATATAGAAACAAGTTTGAGCGACATCAATTCAGGGAAGTCGGCTTTGAACTTCACGAAATCTAAGAAGTGTTTTTAAAGGTAACGAGTTTGAACCAATAAGTCGCAAAGCTATTCCACTCCCCCGACCCGACTCTTTGCGGGGCCTTATTTGTTGACCAACCTAAATAGAATTAGTTACACTCTTATTTCTTACTTGATTGTATTGTAGGGTGCAATCTTAAAATTTCGACTTCACCAAAGTCAGGTGTAGCAGGATTACAGATGACTCCCAGCCAATTAGGTTTAGGAGCATCAAGTCGAGGATCAGCAGGCCCTGAACTCTACGAGCTTCACCCCGGGACTCCGAATGACTTTGAGAATCCAGCACCTACAACTCGCTAAACTCTACCCATCCACCCATGTAGCGAACACAAAGTCGGCGACTCCCAACCAATGAAGGTTTAGGGCACCAGGCTTTAAAGGCTTTCGCCATATACCCCTCGGACGGTGTTCGGGTTTCAAGGCAAAGTGTCACGGCTTTCAATTCTCTTTTCTTCCTTCTTTTTCTTTTTGCTTTTTCTTTTCATTGGGAGACTTCATTGGTCATTTGTGAGTACTTCAAACCTATTATGGGTAAATCAACGGTCTAAAGCTAGGTTTGCAAAGTGAAAAGAGTATATAACTTCACAACCTATTGTTGAAAACTAAAAATTACCTTTTGTGTGTGATAACAAAGGTGGATATCTGAGTTGAATACTTTGGAATTTCAACCAACCAAAAACTTAATCATGTATGGAACTATTCTAGCATTGATGGTAGCATGTTCTTCAATTTTCAACCCGAGTAGAGACGGACACACCCACAGTAAAGGGTAGTGATGTGAAAGAAAAGCAAATATTACTTTAAAAATTAGGGAAAATCTAAGAAGACAAATTATAGAAATCCAAATAAATTAAATTAAAATAAAATAAAACAAGAAAAATTAAAACAAAAGAGTGGGAAATTTGTGCTCCCCCAGGCCCTCATGGGCCTTTGGAGGCTGTGGAGCCGTAGACTTAGAAATCACCAGGGTTCGGTGCCTCCCAGTCGGTAGGCACCACAGAACTATCCAGGTTGTGCCATCACGTGTGAGCAGTTGCTTGTGTCTTTGATGTAGTGGCAAAGGTTCTAACAGTGGCCACTAATTTCTTGAATTTTTGTAGGACAGGCAGTGCAATTGATGTGGCCTTTGTGGTAGGTGTTTTGGGTGTGGATTGTGTTCTGCAGTGTGGAAGCGAAATATACACTTGGTCGGTGGAGGGCTGCGCGTAGGCTTTTGGTGGCAGGCGGTGCGATGGGGTTCAATTCTATGGGAAATGGTTTTGAAATAAGCTCTTTAGGCTCATCCACTTTGCTTCTTTCCCTTGCCCTCCTCATTCGACATTAGGAGGTTTCTTCTTTCTTCTTCATGGCCCACACTACACATAATTGTGGGGCATCTGTATTTCCTTAAAACCTGTGGATTTCCTCTTCGATTCCTCACAGTGTGATTGAGCTTTGTTCACCCAAGCTGTCAATCGGTTACTCTTCCTCGATTCCCCTCCTCTTGATGAAACAAGCCCAGTTGGTGGCAGGCTTTGAGATGGATTCTAACGAGGGATGTCAAATTTTTGATCAATTTCGCTTTGGAACCTATCCAATTTCTTCTCCATAGACTCTCCCTTGTGTTAATTTCTTGATTGGCACGGACATTCACTACCCTTGCTCCTCTTTAGAGAGGTATCCACTAGTTTTCTTAAGTTTAGTATTACTTGCTCAGGCGGAGAGAGGAATTAGCGTAATTGTATGAAGAGTAATTTGTGGTGGTGAGGAGTTGAGGGTAAAATGTGGAGAAAGCAGGAGATTATAAGTTGAGGAACTCTTTATGAAGCGGGTGCACTCATCCATTGAAAGGTCTCTATAGTCCCTCATAGACCTATTAGGTTTGGATTTCTCCCAGGGTTGCTGATTTTGCCATGCTAGGTTTCTATAGTCCTCATTGTCATGCTGTGTGCTCCTAGGGTTGCCTCTCTGACCCATTGCTCTTCATGTAGGAGTTCCATTTGCTCTCGATTCAAACCACTAGAAAATGCAATCCTGCGGTAATAAGACAGCAGACAACCTGTGAAAAAAGCTTGATCCTATATGACAACTCTTTTTTTTTCTTTGGTTTTTACGATGGTGAAATAAAAAAAATAAGCGGCTTGATAATATAAAAATTCACGAAAACTTGTGATGAGGATCACAAGTGTTCCACCATTCGTCAAATGCACTTGAGCGCATCGAACAACGAGCCATTTGGTCGTGCCACGGTAGGAGTGATGCGGAATCATGATATTTGTATCTAAATTCCTCTCTGTAGTAGTCGAAGCTCACTGCTTGATATGGCGGTCTAGGATCGAACACATGGATGAGTTTCTTTGCACAAATGAGTTTCACGATTGAAGCGAGAATTGGTGAATTTGGTTTGGATTTTAAGGCTTGGTAAAAACAGGGGAGTTGATGGTTTACAAACTGAAAATAAAATGAAGAAAAATAAGAAAAATAACTCCTTGAAGCATTGGGCTACTGGTTTTAGGTCCTAAGGCAACTGATAGGTCCCCGGGTTGATTTCCTCGTGTTGGGGAGGATGACATATAGTCATCTCCTGAACCGGATCTTCATTTAACTTTAAAAACTAAACCCTAATAATTTTCCTTTTGATAGAAAGCATTTATTTAGCATTTATGGTTCCTACAATGAAAATCTTCTCCACTTTACCCATCTACAATGACTCGTAAGGGCAACTAATGAATCTCGATGGATCTAAAAATAAGCATCCCTTTGAACCTGGAGTACAAGTATTGATCAAGGATGCATGGCGAAATATAACCCATAACCTACCTCGGTGGCTCGTAGTAAAAACTAATGGATATCGATTATTATCATTTAGAATACACTAAACCACTAAAAACAGTAAAGTATTGGCCAAAAGTACATCAAAAAAGCTTTAAACCTAGAGTTGAAAATTTGGGAACAAAATGTCAAAACCTCTTTGCGTGAAAAACAAGGGAACCACCGGCCTTCGGATCCACATGCCCGGCAACCTTCCGCCCGAGGAGAAGGGTTTTGCGCTCATCCTCCAAGTTGTCATCCTTGGAGGGTGTTTGTAATGAAAGTAAGAGAAAGAGGAGAGAGAAGAGAGAAAATGAGGGCGAAAAGCAGGGGACATTATATTTCCTTCCCAAAAACTAAAACTTAGGCCAACAGTGTTTTAAAATGGCTTATATAGCCTTACAAACATGTGAAATACCAAAATAACCAAACTAGAATAATTACAGTGAGGGTAGAAATGAAAAAAACCAAAAACGGAGTCGTTTGGATCACAAAAACAAAAGCAGAAAATTTCGCTATGCACAGTGAATTTCGCTATCATAGCGAAAATTCGCTATGATAGCGAAATTTTGCTATCATAGCGAAAAAATACAGGCATAGCGAAAATTCAAATTTTTACTATGCACAGTAATTTTCGCTATGATAGCGAATTTTCTATGATAGCGAAATTTCGCTATTATAGCGAAAATGTGGCATAGCAAAATTTTCGCTATGACTGCGAAAATTTAACTATCATTGCGAAAATTTCGCTATGCCATAGCGAAATTGTTGTGCCTCCATGCTGCTTCCTGCATCTCTTCCAGCTTGATAGTTCTTCACCCCAAGCTTGATGAAATCGATGAAGTCATACTGAACTCGGCCTCATCGAGAGCAATCTGAAAGCCCGAGCAGAAATGATGGTGGAGTTTACAAAACCTGCCAAAACTACCAAAAACAACCTCGAAACAAAATTAGTAGTCTTAATGGACTGCACATGTCAATGGCTTAATTAATATGATTAGTACGCAAAAAAGCACTTTCAGAAACCTATCTTTAATAGGACTCAAAATAGCACTTTTGGAGGTACTAATCATCTAATGTCTCAATTTACGATTAACTGAACATTGAAACACCTTTTGTTCCTCCACTAAGTACCTACTACCTTGCTTAAATTGAGTGCTGCTTTCAGCGGGAGAAAGAAGGTGGAAGCTGCTTCGCTGTATCTTTGAGTGGAGCTAAGCTTCTTTGCTATGCTCCTTGGGAGCATATCACGAGAGGTTTTGCTTCCATAGTAGGTTCGGATAATTCCTCTAATTGGGGTTGTAGGTGTTGCCATACGGAGCATTTGTCGTTGGCTTGTCGACCTAAGACATGGGCATGCTCCTACATGAATCCCTCCAGGAACCATTGGACAATGCTCCCCAGGAATGGCTGCCCGACATAAGACAGAAATTCCAATTTACGGAAAAGAACAAAATCGTAATTTCGATTACAAAATTATAATTTCGGTTAAAAATCCGTAGTTTATTCTTTAGATCTCGGATGAAGAAACGGATTGTACCATTGGAATCGTCTCAAAAAATCTAGTTAGCACGTAAAATTTCGTAAAATTCCGAGACAGTCGGAGTTGACACGTTTACGAGGCATCGCATTTAGTCTTTTGAAGTAAAATGATTTTCGATCTGACGAGTCACATAACAATGTCATGTACCATAAATTGGCATGAGTAGAGAATGATGAAAATGGGCGTAGGCGTCTGGGAAATATCAGATACGCGGTAAAAAGAGGGCGTAATGGTCATTATGGGATTTGATTTTAGTATTTAAAGACGAAATAATAAATAGTTCTTCTTCTCCCTCATTAAGTCAAAAGAAAAAAAAACGTGGGGAGGGCATTTTAGATCCATTAGCTTGTTTTCTTTGAGAGAACCATTTTAGAGAGAGAAACTTCTCTCTAGAAATACCTGAATAAATGAGTCGGCGGGTCTTCGAATTAGGAGAACGTTCTACCCGGAGCGAGCTCACGTGTGGACACTCCCAGGTTGTGAGTTTTAACAAACTCGAGAGGTGAGGGTTTCTCCTTTACTTGGGTTTCTGGCTTTGTTTAAGAGCTATATGATGTTTCGGTTGGTATGAGGCCTTGGTGGCCGTTTGATCGATCAAAAACATGGGGCCAGAGATTATTTGAGTATTGAAACCCATTTGTAAAATGTCGGTGGCCAAGTGAGGAGAGTACTCTGAGCTGTTATGGTTCCATGAGTGATAATTTATTGAATATATTGTGTGTTGGTTTGTATAAGGCAGGAAATGGCGAGAGTGGTTTAAGGTGGGGTCGTGGTTGAATGATGGTGCCGCGGACCGGCCCATGCTCTGAATTTTTGGGATTTGTAAATCAGTCCGGGTTTTGTGTGAATTGGACTAAAGCGAATCCATATATTTGTGTGCTTAAATTGTTGAAATAGAATGGCTTGGTATGTGTGAAATAGATAGGTTAAGAGATGATATTATGAATTGCTCAAGTGAGCGAATTTGGGGAGTTGGTTGATCAAGGAAATTAATAGGTTGATGTTTGATGTGTTGAATTACATGTGTGTAATTGTAGTTGATTGAAAATATGCGTATTGACATATTGTATAAATAGTTTTGAAAATGGCATAATGCATTTATATACCTTGAGTAACTGAAGTTAGGTGAGTGCATGACATGGTTTTATAAGCGGACATGGTTACGAAAATTTCACGGGATGATAGGAGGTGGGTTGGGAGATGGAGCGACGGATCATTTCGGATGAGGACCGTGGTATTTGAGCTCACCAACCAATTCACCTCGGAGGAGTAGTCCCATACTTTTGTCGAGATAATTCGAGTAGTATATTTTCAAAACAACGGTTTTGTTTTGAAAATGATTATTTTCTCATACATGGCTTAGGCAAGTGTGAGTGAGTAGTTGAGGACTCGTGACATGGGGTGATCATGTAGACATTCAAGTAGGATCATGTATTTACTTGAGTGTGTGTTTATCTTTGGAGCATTGCATATGCACTTAGGTGGAAGTGATGGCCCACTTGGGGTGATTCCACTGCAGGCATTAGCTCACCACAGTCGAGTTATGTATTTTTCGAGATTACGGGGGCGCTCGAGGGGCGACTCATTTTAGAGGCCGATTTGAAGACAAAGCCCAGGGTTATTGGCTTTGATGGTTGGAATACATGTAGTAGGATTTATAAATTTTAATATATGTTATTAAGAGTAGAATTTGAACTCTTGAAACTATGGTTGGATAGTTGGATATATATATATATTGTGAAGAATATTGTAGTATGGGCCCGAGGCGTTTTATCCATATTTGTATCGGGTGATTGATGTTGGGATAGGTTATAATGCGAGGTTTGTACACAGGTAGAGCTCCGTACAAGGGCTGCTGGGTTTTACGAAGTGGCGTTCGGGTAACTTGAGCATCACTAGTATTCAGCCGGGTTGACGGGTAGTGCCGCGCGGACCCCACGAGTTTTGGCGTCGCGCGGCCCGACAATTAAAATAGGTTGGGTGAGATGCGGGCAATTGATCCTTTGCTTGCACTTCATGCGATTTCTCATTTCAGCTCCTCGACCTTAGGTCAAAGTGTCGGTTTGCTTTCATCTCGTGTCTTGAAAATTATAATGCCTCACTGGTGGGTTGAAGGCCTCGTTTTGACCCTCTCTTAGATTCGGTTCGTCCCGTACTTTGGAGGTTTGAAGCCACATAGTTCGAAAAGTCCATGAGCTTCATCGGGTTCTTGCTCGGAAAGTCCCTCCAGCATGGTTTCCGGTGGTTGCTTCATGGCCGGGGGCATACAATCATAGAAGTGATTTAAATCACATGTCTCGAACCCATGGGCGTGGACATGCTGTGATGGTCTCCATGAACCTCCCAACAACCCAGTAAACTTCTCATTATCGTAAAGCCCAGTCAAGTGTAGGTTGCCTCTTCATTGTGGTCTTAGTTGTCTTGAAAAATTTCTTCAAAAGTCGACGAAGGTCATTTAATTTCTAATTGTTCTTGGCCTCGATGAATTGAGCCAAATCTTGTATCTTTCGGTCTTGAAGGAAATGCTTTCGGCAAGCGGTCCATGTCGAGGCACACCTTCTTTAAAAGTTGTACAAACTTCCTCGAACTCTCGGATATGCGTATATGGATTTTTCATTCTCATTCCGCAGAAAAGTGGGAAAGCGGGGGCGCAGTTAGGGTCTCACTACCACATCATAAAGCGGTGGTATGATGCGGGAAGGTGCACTCCTGCACAAGAGTGTATGTGGTCCCTCATTGACATTTGTATGTTGTAGGATTCCTTTGGAGCACCTTGCGGCTTTCTTTGTTCTTCGAATTAGAGGATCCATTTGCTTTCAGCTGTGTACGTGACTACAACCTCGTTCAATTGGTGTACTAACTCTTTGCAATCTACAGTATACCTCTATCCACAGTGATGCATAAACACAGTGACAAAAGAGACAAACGAAACGACAAATGGGCTTAGCGAAAAGATCGATTAGCTAAGAAATAAAATGGCCCGGTATTCATAAAAAAAAAAAAGCGACCGGCGGTGACTATTGAAATAAAAGCCCAAAATTCTAAACAATGGAATTCAAAAGGTTTAAGGTCACCAATACTTGTAATGGGGATTCTAGTACTCATCGACTCATCATCATAGTAAGGCACCATCCGACCCAGCGGTAGCCATTTGATTCATCGTAATAGGGTTAGAGTTAACAATATTATACCTAAACTTCTCCTGCTGCTTGGTAGGCGTAACTCTGCACATATCGCGGCTCTAAGTTGAACAACTGGGATGGGTTTTTCGTCTTGCAAATGATTTTTATGAGTCGAAAATGGTGAGGCTTTTGTTTGGATTTTAGTTTGTCTGCCAGGTGTTGTTGTCCATGCTAGCGAAGGAGTGGTCGAAATGAAATATAAAAGAAGTCCTTAAGGATTTCGGGCCACTAGTTTGGTATAATTATGGTTGTAAAGGTGTCCTCGAGGTTATTTCATCGCGTAGGGTAAATGACCTATGATCATTTCACCCAAAACCGGATCTTTGTTTAACTTTAAAAACTGACCCTTAGTACCATTCCTCTCTTTGAAACATAGCATTTCACTTGAGCATTAAATTGTTCCTGAGTTGAAATCAGCATTTAACCTACCTCGATGGCTCATAAATGACAACTAATGGATGTCAGTGTATCTAACATTAAGAATAAACTGAACCCTAAAAGCTTGCCAAGTATTGACCAAATAAAGTACATCAAATAGCTTTTAAATCTAGTTTTGAAAGTTTGAAAAATAAATACCCAGTACTTGCTTTGTGAAAAATAGAGGAACACCTGCAAACCTCATCAACCTACCTAGCAACCCTCCTCTTCAAGGTTTAGAGGCTTTAGCCAAACATCCTTTGAGTTGTCATCCTCCAAAGTGTGTTTGATTACTAGAAAGTGAAAAGAGAGAGAGAAGAGAAAATGAGAGCGAACGAGGGCGCGTAATGGAAATGCTTTTAATGAATAGTTAGGTTACAAAATGTTCTGAAGTAAACATATAGCCTTACAACAAGGTGAAAATACCAATCTATCTAAATAGTATAATTACATTGAGGTAGAACTGAGAAATTAATCAAAGCGGAATTCGTTTGTACACAAAAATGAGGAGAGGAGGGACAGGATAATTTCGCTACAGGTGAAATTTTCGCTATGTAGCGAAATTTCGCTAGCATAGTGAAAATTCGCTATGTTGTGAAATTGCAATACATAGCGAAAATTTCGCTATTCTAGCGAAATTTCGCTATAATTGCGAAAATAATTAACTTTAAATTAATCTTATTTATGTTTGGTAAAATAAATAAATTAATATTTTTATTTGTATTTTATATTGTTCACAAAAATATGATTTATGGCTTTGTTAATTTAGTATTCTTATTTTATTTATATTTTGGTAAATATAGCTGTTTATTTATATTTATAGTAAAATATATTTTAGTTAGGCTTATATGACAAAAATGGGTTTGTGATAAAACGGCGTCGTTTTGGCCTTTTTAGAGCAACGGCGTCGTTCTCAACAAATTTTTTAAAATTTTGCATATCAAAACGACGTCGTTTTGCACTGCGCGGGTTCAAAACGGCGTCGTTTTGGTTTCTGATACACCTAAACGACGTCGTTTTATTTTGCATTTAAAAAAAAATAATAAGCGATGAAGCGGCGTGGTTTTATCTTACGTAGACGAAGCGGCGTGGATTTTGAACTCAAATGCCAAGAGGATCTTCTTCCTCGTTTCCAAAATCCAAATTTCAGCGAGGGGAGGGGAGGGGCGGGGTTTGGATCTCTGTGATCGGCGCGGCGACGGTCGGTAAGCATGGCCCAGTAGCGACGGCGCGTGACGGCCCGAGCTTTTGGAGGCGAGGTTGGGGGCCAGCGGCGAGTCGAAAATCGATTTGATCGGGGTAGTGAGTTTAGTTTCCTCCTCTTCTTCCCGTTCTTGGTTCAGGAGAAAATCTGTTCTTCACTTCGCTTTGATCGAGATTGAGGTAAGGAGAAAATCCCGTTCTTGGTTCTTCGTTTCTGTAACTCTGTTCTTCGCTTGGCAATTTGTAATTTTGTATTCATGTTGTGGGTTTTGCTTGGTTCCGCGGATTTTGCTTTTCCAGTCTGCGAAAGGTGAATTATTTTTCCCAAATTTTTGGTTGGTCTGAAAGCAGTTCGATTTTTTGTCTTCTGCCAAGTGTAGGGTCATCTCGGGAACTTTCGGTAGGGATAACCGAGTTTAGCAGGATTTATAAGGTTCCACCTGTGAAGCATAAAGGCGTGTCCGGTGCGGTGTCGACTCGATTAGGGCCAGAAGTGATTCGACAGTAGTCGTCTCGGACTCGGCCGATTTTTTGAACCATGGGTGAGAGTGTAAACATTGGGACGAAATCCAAAAGAATCCATTTGGTGAGAAAGAGAAAGCACAATGGAGTGATGTTTCATTTTAGAGATGGAGGTTAGAAGTTTAGCGAAGTCGACGATGGAGGGAGGAGGAAGCATATCAAGCCTTCGGTTGAATGAAAATAAAGCTTCATCGAGGGTTTTAAAATCAAGGGATTCGGAATTGGAATTGGAATGAAAGCTATAATAATGAGATAAAGAATAGGAGAAGAGGAGGAGAAAGCATGAATGTACCCTAAGTAGCAGAAGAAAAAGCCATTGTCGCCTTCCTTGTAGCTGCCATTGTAGCCCTAGAATATCTTCTCACTGATGGAACCCTCATTCTATTTTTGTATTAATTTATTTAAATATTTTTAAAGGTTTTGTTGAATGACATAGTTATTGGTTGTATATTCAAATTGGAATTTATAGACTCACAAATTCCATTTCATGTTCAATTCCTTGCAATGCGAACGAAATTCACTAAACCATGACAAAATATATTCCAAATATTTTCATGAAAGTGTTAATTTTAAAAACATTATTATAAAAAATTCTCATAAGTCTTAAATATTTTTTTCAAGTATAGTAATTTTCAAAATTTTTTATCAAACATATAATTTATTTTTTAAATCAAAAGTTTTTAAAATCATCTTATAATGATGCACACTACCATTAGATTTTAAAAATCCACCTTTTTCAAGTGGTTGAGTTGGGGCATAGGTTGCCTCATGCATTCCCCTTTTCAAACTACTTAGAGTTTCATCCTGTTCATTCTTCTGTTTTTGTCCATTTCTTACATGTTTTATTAAGTGCTCCTTTAGTCACCTACAAGAGTTTCTTGAGTGGCCCATGCTACTCATTATTCAAAATCATATTCTAAATCTGATTTAATTTAAATCCTGTAATTATAAATATGTAATATTTAGATTTAGGCCTTGTTTGATAAAATGAAAAAATTAAGTGCTGAAAAATAAGTGTTGAAAAATTAAGTGCTGGATTTCATAAGTATTGAATCTATACTGTAAAAACTATTTTATAAGTTACTAACAATTGAATGCTGAAGATAAATATATTGTTTGATAACTGTAAATGTTGAATACTGAAAATTATATATTTTACATATTTACTCTTATTATCATTAAATTACATATTATCCAAAATAAATAGAGTTTCTAATAATATTTTATTTTTCAATACAATTATTAATCATTGTAAATAACATGTTTAAAAAATATGTAAAAAATATGTAAAAAATATTTATTCTAATTATATTATCCAAAAAAAAGACATAAATATGTTTAAAAAATAACCAATATAATTTAAACTTTTTAAAACTATCCAAACTAGCCAAGAGATATTTGCAAAATATTATATTATTTACATAAGGGTTTTTGGTCCAATTTATTTTATTTAAAAAAATTTTTTTTGATGCTTAGTATTCTACATTCCACGTTAAGTAGGTCTTTACCTACTTATAATTTTCAATAGTTTTTCATTTAAAATTTTCAATTAAGAGCTTCCTAAAATTTTGTTATCAAACATATTGAAAAATTAAAACCATTGAAAATTTTCATTTTCAATGGTTTGAACATTTCAATAGTTTATCAAACAGGGCCTTATAGTGTACAAATATGCCTAGTCTAAATTTAGTTATCAAATTCATTCATTCATTTCTTGATTAATTTTGTACTATTTATATCTCTAGTTATTCAATGAAAAACAATCAATCAATTATTCATTATATCAAGTCTACATGGTATCGGAGGCTGATGATCGAAACTCTCCTAATTCTCTCTGTGATCGGCTCCCTCCTCCTTCTCGAAGCTGCGTTCCTCCGCACCCACTTCCACCTCCTTTTCCCCCTTGTTCTTGCTTGACACCCTATCCAGGGGTTCAGATTTGACAACCATCAACTTACTTGAATACTCGTGGATGTCGGGTGCAGACACCACTCCACGATAATCGGGTGAGTCTCCTTTGTCACGGGGCTCTACCCCAGTACAACCTGTCTGATAATCGACAATGACACCACAGAGTCTATATGCGAGTAAAATAATGGCCACTTGGGCTTTGCATCAATACTCAAACATATAAGCATGACTATAAAACCATAGTCCATAAGAGTTTAAATTACATCACTCTTGCTCTGAATAATTACAACCCATATATATTTACAAATATATATTAAAGCGCATGTCAAACTTTCTTCATATGTCTTGATCCGAGAATGCGGGTTAGCGATGCACTTTTGTTTGTACCTGAAAGGGTCCACGACAGGCAGGCAAACCGGTAGTGATAATCTCCCTCTGTACTCCCCACCTAGATGCACATGCAATGATCGCATAATCAAACACACATCCAAGTGCAACATACACGTATACACTGAATATGCATCATGGGTGAGACTTCGACTCCCCATGCCCCATGTCAGAGGCTCTACTTGGCTCCATCCTCGATATGTCATTGAAGTAATATATCGATCACTCACGACTAGTCTCACATGCATCATGCATTGTGACAAGCGTCACCTAGTAGCCTGTTAACCAGTATCGAGGCCATCAAAAGCCCCATTACTTGATGCAAGTGTCAATGGGCAACAAATCCCGATCGATCTCGACTCCTATCACACAATACGAAGTCTATGTGATAAACATGGCCAGTGTGTCTTCTTTGGGCAATATAACTGGGTGATACGTGGCTCTCTTACACCCATACGAACTATGCTATCGCGAGGTCTCTTACACTTCATGCGCCTTGAGTTCCTCGGCTCACCAGACATACGTGCATATGAATGAAAACCATTTCAAACAAAGGTATTTGTTTTTTAACCGTGAACAACCCTCAGATATAAATGAGTGGACGGACTTGATAAGTCATTTTGTGGACAACCCTCAAATTAATATATCAATTGGTAGAGACTCCGACGATTGATATTATATGGACAACCCTCTGATAAATAATATTATTGGTCCAGCATAAGACAATTCTCTCGAGAAAACCACCTAAGTGCACTCACTCATTGTTTCTAGGATGCCGGTGCATATGAAATGCAATGAGCCATTTCGTTTTCTTAACCGTCGCGACTCATTTGGGCGTTGTCTTATTAATCAAGCCCACTAATCAGCACACTAGCGGTGTTGATCCACGACCATGTACTCACGACCCACACCCATCGAACACGCTGCTATCGATCTCGACTATGCACTCACATTTATTCTAGGTTACCACGGTGCATATGGAATGCATGATGCCAATTCCAACATTCTTACTAATATGTTCACATGCATATAGTAACATAATTGATGCATAAAACATGGCCAGAATTAACAATCAATTATACGAAATTAAGCTCCCGCCCAGGCTAATTAACAAACCACCGAAGCAATTCATTTTGAATCACTCAACCATACACATTTTTATGCCCCAATATTGCGTCATTCATTTTCTAGTAATAACACACAAAATGGCCCCAAATCTCGGACCCACTTCATGAGGCACCTCTTGAGTCCCTTCGCTGGTTTCATCATCGAATATTGTGATAAACACACCACAAACCGAAGACATGGAGTCCGTGCAAAACCAAACCTCAACACGATGCAGGACTGCACGAAAATAGTCAGAAAATTACGTCATGTTTGTCCCCAACAGTCGAAAAGTCAGCGGCTGTTAGCGATCCACGAAATTAAGCCCGAGGCTGTCAGAAAACAATCCCAATTTCACAAAATTCATATACTCGATCCAGGTGAGGCTTTGAAATTGACACTGGCTTTCTAAGCCAATCAAACCATTACATAGCCTTTAAGCTAAAATAACACAAGTGAGAAGAATTCTCCTCATAGAGGTTGATGAAACTCCAAGATTTTGGTGTCTCACAACGTAACTCTCATCGCGCGTGGAATCGGCACACCTTCGATCCCAGTAAAACCCTGCGGTCGATTTTGCATTAGATACGAAAAGAAAGCGAAGAAAGAAAAATAAAATCAATTCTCTCTAACTCCACGCTCTCTCTCTCTCTCTCTCTGCAATGCGGGCAAAAAGTAGCATCCTGCTCTTTGACTTTTGTTTTTATTTTATTTTATTTTTATTATTATTATTATTATTATTATTGTGTATTATTATTATTATTTATTTTGGATACTTGATTCATATTATTCTTGCATTCGGGTAAATTTCTTTCTAGAAAAATTTTATTTCTTTTAGTTTAATTCTTTTAAATGAACTTTAACTCCGCCATTTCGACTTAGAGATTTTTCGTAAAAATCTAGTCCATGAATCCTTTGGCGATTTGATCACCGAAATTCATAAAATATTAGTATCTCATGATTCTTGACTTTTAAGGTATGAATTTGTGACAATTTAACGGCTGTCGGATTTCGTCATCGAGATCTAGAGAATTTCGATTTTCAGCGAAATTGGCAGTTTAACTTTGGAAAGATTGGTTTTTGCGTGACAGCACGAAAATGCCCTGGAGATTTTTTATGTGATTTTTATTATGTGTTCACGGATATGGATTGAATGGGCTTTGTGTTTTTAAGTTGGTTGATGGAGATTATTGATATAAGTTTAATTGAACCGGAGTTGAATATGGAACAAGGATAAAATTGATTTCCGCAAGGGATGTGAGATCTTTTTTTTTTTTTTTTTTATTTTTAAAGGTTGAGATGGGCCATAATAGAAATAAAACAGAAGTTGATTTGCAAAATTAAAGAAGTGAAGGACTTAATTGTAATATGGAGAATTAAAAGAGTATAAAAGAGGTATTGAGACAAACAAAATTTATTGTCTCATTTTTTGGCTAGAGGCGAAAACGTGTGAGAGAAAGAGGAGAAAGCAGAGGAAGGAAGAAGAAGGAGAGGAAGATCAAAACCAAGGTATGTTTCATCTTAAGATCAAGTGTGTTTTGATTTCCTAAGGCTTTGGTTTGGAGAATTTTCCTCCTTTGTCTAGGATTTTTGTGGAAAGATCACACAAACCCTTAACTTGTTGAGGTTATGTGGGTAAAACCCCAAATTGGTAGAAAATGAACATGGAATCATCAAAATGTTATGATGTTTAGAAGAATTGATGGACCTTTGGGTGAATTCATAGCATTTTTACCTAGGGTTTTGTGGTATGAGGTTCCAAACCACCAATACAAGTATTTTTGAAGTTGTTTAGGATGATTTCCATGATGATTTTTGAGGAATTAAAGAATGGGGGAAGTTATATAAGGAAATTGGTACAAGTGGCAAAAGAAGCAAATGGGCAATTTCACGAACGTATGCGTGCAGTGCAGGGGTGTCTGCGTACACCTGAGAGAATGACATGTGAGCATGTCAGCGGAATGCAACATGTGCAGTGCGGGTCAAGGTATTACGGTATATGAAGCAAAATGACCCGGTTATTGTAGTTTTTACATATTTGAGCCTAAATTCATACGCCATTAATGGAACCTTATTAAATGATTAAGAGGAGTTCAAATAAGGTGGAGCACTTCGATGAAAAGCGTCCGTACCTCGCTGCCTGAAACCGCGAATTTAGTATGATTATTTGTAATCACTAAGGCTGAATAAATAGTATTTGACTAGATGCGGGTGAAAGTGGAAATGCTGGCCTAGGATTGATATCGAGAAAGAACGGAATCGATAATTGGTTTGTTCTATACCCGTTCTTTATTCTTTGTTTGTTCTCTACTTGTTCTTTATTCTCATATTACTCTCTAATTAAGTATACATATATATCGATTCAAGTAGTTAATATTTGAAATGTTTGACAAATATCTGCATGTATGCGTGTGTATTTGGGCTTCCTGGCAATTTATTGCATAAAGAAAAGTGATTTGGAATGTATTAGACCAGCCCGACATGGCGGGATTCACTATTTGAATTCGTCATGAAGGTACTGTGTTGTCTAATCACGAAATCCCATTGCTACTGAATGACAAGCGGGGCAGGATTCACCAATTGAATCCATCGTGAATGTTAATTTCTATAATGATCATATGTGAGGCGGTAATATTGATGTGAAACCGTACTCTTGTGAATGACGAACAAGGCGGGATTCTGGCTGAATGCGTAAGTGGATGTCGAATTCTATAGCCATTTGTGGAATCACAAACCGAAAAGAGAAATGATGGTATTGAAAGGTGTATTTGTATAAGTATTTTTACATTACACGATATTGTATAAAGGCATTATTTTGATAAATGCATGATTTATAGAGCGAAAATGGAATAGGAAGCGTATAGAACCACTAAGCATGAAAATGCTTAGCTTGTGTTATTTTATCAATGCGCGGTCACAAGTGATGAACATGAAGCCGGGCCAAGATCGAGGGCTCGAGTCATAGAAGGAATTGGAATTATGCTCCATCGTATGCATTACTCCATTTCTTTCGAACATTGACATTTGTAAAGCGGTTTGAACTCTTAATCATTATTTTTGTAAATGCATTTTTGTTAAATGTAAGTGGTATGGAGTCTTTTGAATGTGTAAATGTTTTTATGGAGAAGCACCCCAAAATGAAAATACTTCCGCAAATTATAAAATTTAAACGAATAACACAAATGGAAATGTTTTGATAAGATAATTAAGTATCGAGATGTAGGGCTGTAGGCTTGGATCATGTTGAGTCGGGTGAGGATTCGGATCGACACTTTTTGAAAAATGAGAATTTAATAACACGGAAAATAAAAAGAAGCTAAGCCAGAGCATCCTGGGGTTTAGTTCAGATTTCATGATCGGGTCTGTAGGGCTCGAGGGTCAGCCACATTTTCTCTGGTTTTACATTTCTCCCCCTTAGAGATTTAGATCACACGGAGATTCACGCACATCACCGCATCACTCATGCATATGCTACCTTCTACAGCTCGAGGCCAGGTATGGCCTTGATAACACCTTAGGTCTGATCAACGTGACCCAGATGGGTTGTCAGCTCATCCATGTCGAATGACATCAAACCCGATATGTCTACCGCCTCCCAACGGCTCTCACCCTAGATCCTAGAGGAGAATTTCCCCTTTATTGGCTTTTCCAGAGGCCTTAACCTCTAAGCCCAAACTCGAAGAAGGTTGATCCTCCTTTCTCTTGGCCTCTCGCATCTCGAATGCCTTGTGCGTCATCCATCTCTCTCATGACCCGAGGCTGTCCAGGCCATAGAGTCCCATGTCTTGTAGCGGAGGCCCACAATCTTGCCCAGATGGACAACTTCGAGTCCATTCTCGAATCTCTGGCCTTGGCCGTATCACGTAACCCACGTAGTCATCGCAAGCGATACCCGGCTGGTGAATCATGTCCGTATGCTCATCACTTGTCATCGTTCACCGCCTCGGCTCACAGGAACTCTTGGGCCTTGGCATGTCTAGCGGTGGTAGGAAAATACTTGCTCATAAGAGCCCATGGAACTACGCGATCCCACCACACTTGGGACTTCCCTCTGGTTAGACCTTGACTGCACGATCTTAACAATTGCATCGGTAATATCCATAGCCTCGATACATTCTCAATCTGCTTGGAACGATGGTGCGCCGCCGCCGGATCCCTCTGTATAAGCGTCGGGTATGATGCTGACTTAAATCTCTGAAGGTTACCGGACCTCCACGACTACGGTACTGCGGCACATCACTTGATGGTAGCGGTACCAACTAGCGGCCTCGGCCAAAGGCTGCTGGTCAAATATTGCGAAGTGCTTGGCTAACACCTCGTGGGCGGCCTCTCGTCCTCGGTCTTGACTTGCCGTCTACATATCAAATGGCAACGACTTTATTTAATCTCATCCAGTCTAACTAATAATACACATGCAATTATTAATAGACTTACCAACCATGTTGACGGATTCATCGCTAAGTGGTCTTTACTTACTTAAAACCACTCCTTTTATTATTTCAATAAAATTCAATACTTTGAGGTTCATTTCATTTTTGAACCCCTAAGGTTATAGTTCCTAATCTTAGCATTCCACTTCTTCTATATACATTGTATATGCATATAATTTTCCCACGCAATCCTGCAATCCACGAGCATGGAACACATATCGAGACAAACCACGAAACACACCATGCATGCAGTGGAGTACAAGCCATCCCATGAACTCTAGGTATTCATGTACCTAAACTCAGATACCAAGCTATGACGCTATTATCAATTTCTTATAATGCTTGATGGCTAAGCCCATGTCCCTCAAGCACTAGGTGATCGTATGCCTATGCTGCGATGCAAACTATGACACCCCTATCCGGGGTCCGTTGATAACGAATCAGCGGAATACGTGGATGTCGGGTTACCCAGGCACCACTCTCGAAAATCGGTGAGTCTCCTTTTATGCGGGGCTCTACAGTATAACCTATCCAGATAATCAACAATGACCACACAGAGTCTATATCTGAGTAAAATAATGGTGCCAGATTGCATCAATACTCGAACATATAAGCACATATTTATAAAACCATAGTCCATAAGAGTTTAAATTACATCACTCTTATACAAATAATTTACAACCATATATATTTACAAAATATATATTAAAGCCCTGTCAGGCTTTCTTCATATGCTTGAGTCCGAATGCGGGTCGTGATGCGCACTGAGGGGGTCCCACGACAAGGTGAAAGCGAAAGCCCGATCAGTATTAATCTCACAAGGGCTACTCCCCACCTAAGTGCACATTACAATGAAATCGCATAATCAAACACATCCAAGTGCAACATACACATATCTACACAGATGTCTACATGCCATGAATGAGGCTAAACTCCATGCCCCATGTAGAGCTCTCTTGGCTCCATCCTCAATATATGTCATTGAGTATATCGAGTCACTCACCAGCTCGTCTCACATGCATGCATGGCTGGCGGCAAACATCCTTTGGTATTATCGATGACCAATCTGCAGGGCCCTCCGGCTCCATTACCCTGATACCAAGTGTCGATGAAGCGACCGTCCCCAAGTCAATCCGGGCTCACATCACGCCAACCGAGTCTGTGATAAACATGACCGATGTGTGTCTTCTTTCGGGCAACATAACTTTTAGATACCCGCGGTCCTCTTACACCCATCTGAATATGATGTCGCAGTTCTCTTTTACCCGTCGCCTTGAGTTCTCAACGACTCCCTCGAACATCGTTCTTCGTGAATGAAAACCATTTCCAAACAAAGTATTTGTTTTTAGCAGTGAATGACCCTCAGATATAAATCTTGGGACCCAGACTCAGATAATCTATTTTGTGGACAACCCTCGGTCTTCTGTCGGTGGGGACTCGGGTGATTGATATTATATGGACAGCCCTCAGATGTATCAATTGGGCGGACTCAGGCGATTTGATATTATATGAACAACCCTCAGATAAATAATGTTGTTGGTCAGCCCTCAGGAACACTTCTCTCAAGAAACACCTCTTGCCATCTATTGTTCTAGGATGCGGTGCATATGAAGTAATAAGACCATTTCCATTTCCTTAACCGTCACGACTCTGTTTGGACGTTGTCTTATTAATCGAGCCACTAATCAACACTACAGTATTTGATCCTAGCCATCCTCCGACACCGTAGGCTTACCTAACATAGTGTCGATCTCAACTATCGCTCCACTAATTTAAATTCTGCAAGTCTGTATGGGACGTGATATCAGATCTAACGCGTTATCTTTAAATATATTCACATGCATATATATTAACATAATTAAATCCACATAAAACATGTTATGTAAATTCACAATCAATTATACAAAATTAGCTCACATGGGCACAATTAACAAACACGAGCAATTCATTTTGAATTACTCTGACCATACACATTTCACACAAAAATATTCACGTCATTCATTTTACAGTAATAGCAGCATGAAATACTTGAATCTCGGCCCGTATAAAATAGGGCCTCTTAGTCCCTTCACGGTTCATCAAAATATTGTGATACCAAAACACACCACAGGCAGAAGACATCGATCAGGAAACTAATAACTTCTCGATCACAGGGTGCACGAAAATAGTCTCAAAATTACGTCATGGTATGCAAAAGCAGTCTAAAATTGACCAATTGAAAACGATCCGAAATTAAGCCAAGCGTAGAAAACAATCGAATTTCTAAAAGTTATACTCAGTCGAAATTTGAAGCGAAATTTCTGACCTTTCACGGCCTACAAGCCAATCGACCATTACATGGCCTTTAAGCTAGAAATAACACAAGTAGGAAACTTCTCTACCTCATAGAGTTTGATGAAACTCCAAGATTTTGGTGTCCACGCGTAGCTCTCATCGCGTAGATCAACTTTGCCTTAAGTCCCAATGAAAACCTACGTCAATTTTTCGTAGTCGAAAAAAGAAATGAAAGAAAGAAAAAAATCAAAAATCAAATTCTCTGCTCACGCTCCTCTCTCTCTCTCTCTCTGCTTGAACGAAAATGGCATCTGCCTCTTTGACTTTTGTTTTTATCTTTATTTTATTATTATTATTATTATTATTATTATTATTATTATTATTATTATTATTATTATTATTTTTGGATCTTTGTTCATATTTAACCATTGGTCAGTTTCTTTCGAAAAATTTTATTTCTTTTCAGTTTAATTCACCAAATGAACTTTTTAACTCTCACGCCATTTCGACTTAAGTTTTTAGTAAAATCTAGTCACAGTCCTTGGTGATTTGATCACCCGGAAATTAAGTAAAATATTACGATTGTCTCGGGGTGTGAGGAAACTTTTAAGGTCACTAGATTCAGCGAGGCGAATTTATGGCGCAATCCAGTTTAAAAGTGTCAGAGATCTAGAATTTCGATTTTCGGCGAAGAATTTCCGTTTACCCTTTTAGAAAAATTGAATTTTTTCTCGGGTTTCTGATTCACCACTGACTCAGGCTGCTTGACAAATTACCTTCCACTTGATCCTGCTTCACCTCACCCTTATCAACATATCCCATCAAAACATTGTCAAACTCACATCAACAAACTACACTCTCACGGAAACTTAGTTGAAGCTATCCTTATTTGCTCGACCCCATAAATTTATCGATGGCTCTCACCCCTTGTCCCACTTGGCCATGACTCGCTCAGGTATTTTAGGACACACAAATCTAGACTTTCTCCGCCCAGATTAGACAAAGATAAATTGCTGTTGGTGCTCTTGTCGCTCTATCTTTGCTCGTTGTTCCCTGATTCCAGCAATCCTCTACCTCCCTTAGCCTAGCTAGCGCGACCACATATGCTGTTCATCTACGCTGAGGCATATTAAGAAAATCAAGGATCAACTTAAGCATGCCTGTAGACCCTCAATTTTGTCCCTCAACACTTGCATTTATCCAATGGGTGTCACACTCACCCATTGCTCTCATATGGCATCGTTAGGGTCCTTTTAGGCTTAATCGGTCTCCAAGCCTCGGGTAAGCTTGTATGTGGTCCATTGA
Organism: Tetrastigma voinierianum; assembly: GCA_016808115.1. NCBI lineage: Eukaryota > Viridiplantae > Streptophyta > Magnoliopsida > Vitales > Vitaceae > Tetrastigma > Tetrastigma voinierianum. The sequence goes on along the minus strand of JAEQBH010008864.1, from coordinate 4,287 downwards.
GTGCGCATATAGTTCACTTCGGAGTGTCATCGTGGCTTTTTTTATCTTAGTTATTGGCATCGTGCCATAGGAAGCAAGTGGGGCCTTTGAGGAACTTGCTTCCAATGAAGTTTATTGGAGTAAGGTGGATAAGGAGCACTTGGGTATTCGATCATATATCCCTCATCCACGAACTCGGAATGAGTACCCAGATTTTATTTTTTAAATTTTTTTTTTTATGGACTCCTTGTCCTCCAAGGAATATTCTATCAAAATTTTAAAGAATTTACAACCATTTCAACTAGTCCTCGAAGTTTAGTTTAAATGAATTCATTGAAGCATATACAGATTCGGAGGAATTTAGAGCTTATTTCGATCATATCCCTCATCCCCGAACTCGAAATCATGCCGTTTCTTTTTGTTGGATTCCTACTCATTGAAGAATTCTCTGACAAAGGTGAGAATTTTTTTATCGATCGGATGAATGGTTAGGCCAGCTCGGTAGGTTAATGATTTCAATTAAAGTTCATTATTGGACGGGTTCGGGTCGGATAACTTAGAGCTTGTTTGGTCATATCTCCCTCATCTAAACTTGGAATGGCATTCCGTTTTTTTTTTTTTTTTGTTGGTTTCTTTATTCTTCAATAAACATTATGTCAAATTTTCACAAATTTTCTCAATCGGCTCAACTAGTTGGCGTCCAGGTTCAGTGGAGTTCATCAGTCGACTTGTAGACACTAATTTTTAGTGGTTTTGGATCCCCGAATCCTACATGGCTCGACCCTAGCTCGGTCGGTCTTGGGCAGTATTTTGGGTCCAGTTTGGGCCTTGGTTTGGGTTCCTTGTAGCCCACCATGAATCCATATGGATTCTTGGTGGTGAAGCAAGCTGAAAACTGAAGGGAGTGAGCTAGCCTTATGAATGCAAGAGAGATAATGGTGTGATTTCAAGGGTGTGGAGAGTTTTGATCTTTGAAGGGAAGAGAGAATCCGAGGCTTAGTTTGCTTAGGTGGGGGTTACGGTATAAGAAGGAAGAAGGAAGAGAGAAAAAAAAGTTTTTCTTTTTTTTTTTGCATTTTGGTGGGGAAAGATTCTGCTCGGTTTGGAGAAGGGATTCGAGGGTGAGTTGCAGGATTTGGGGGTAGGAAGGTTCTATTATGAAGCTCTTCAGATTCTTAGAAGGAGGTTCTATCAGAATATAGCCTGAGTATAGGATCTCTTATATTCCTAGGGGTGCGTTTGAATGATTTTGGAGTGTGTTTTTCTAAAAAGTGTGAGGAATGAAAAGACTCTGGTTTGGGACACTCTGACTTCTAGGGAAAGACTTCATCCGGCTGATCACTAAGAATGAGGACTCACTATACATCGAGAAAAGCTCTATCGATTGAGTGTCAAGGCTTGAAGAGGAAATAAGGTAAGCTTAAGATCCTGATACTTTCTTGCTTCATATATTTATCCCCCTATTCTGAGTTTTGTTTGAGAATATAGAAAATGTCTTCAAGGTCAGCTCTCCCAAACATGTTTAGTTTGAAGGAGTAATGATCTTCAAGGCATTGCTATTGGTTAGGAAAGCAGGCTCTACAATCCTTTATGTTACCATGAATTCTTGCCTGACTTTATTTTTTCATGAGACCTTCATGGTCTTCATTGTCATGTTTTGTTTAGACCTCCCTGTTTGTCATTCACTGAAGTGGGACCTGGTTTCATGCTCATTCTGGGGAAGGTTCTGAGTGTGAGCTCCATTGTTTAAGTTCTTTGGATTTTTTAACCAGTGGCCTTAGTTTTAATAAGGTTTGGTGGCTGCGGTTTAGCCATCTATGAGGAACATTTTTGGCTTGTTTTAGTTGATTCTCTTCTTATCAGACCAGAATAATGCCCAGATTTATTTTGTTAGATTCCTTAGCAATTAAAGAGAATATTCTAGTGAAATTTGAGGAATTTTTCTCGTGGGTTGAGCCTTGATTCGATAGGTTACGCTGGCGACCACGGTTGTAGAAACACCTTCGGATTGTTTCAGTTGGTTCTCACTCGTCCGAGCTCGGAATTGAGCGCCGTTTTTTTTTTTTTTGGATTCCTTACTCTTTGAGGAATTTTTTGACAGAGTTTCAGAATTTTTCTCAATCAATTGAGCAGATTAGGGCAAGTCTAACTAGTTCTGTGGAGACGACTTATGATGACCCCCTATTTTAGCACTTTCAAGCGAATCCTTTAGGCTCGAGCACATTTTGCACTATTGCATTTGTGGGCCATATTTGGGGTCTAAAGCTGATATTAACTTGAATTAGAGGGGACCCGCTCTAGAGTTAGGAAACTTAGGGTTAGGTGAGTTTGATTATGAATTGGTGATTGTGGTTAGTGAATTGTCATTTGGGGAGTATGGAAAGAAAGAAACATCTTAATCCCCTCATTTTCCATTCACTTCCATTTTGAACACAAACTTTGGGTTGCCAGTCATGGATGCATGTTGTGTGTATGCATATTAACTAACCATATCTGCGGCGTATGGCTGAGACCCGCAATTATAGTTGAAGCTTTGGTATGCGTACATGGTGTTTGGACTTTGATGTTTATGGTGCATTTGAGCTTGTTAACTAACCATATTTGCAGCGCATGGCTAGGGACCACAGGTACGTGCTTGGGCTTTGGTATTTTCATTTATATGCATACATGGTGTTTGGACTTTAATGTTTGTAGTTGCATTGAGCTTGTTGGTGACCTCTTATGCGGTAGCAGTTGGGGACCATGGAGTACGCCCCATTGTTTTGTTTGGTTAAGTGTTTATGCATGTTAAATCTTTTGGTAGGTTGGTGTGATTAGTCATCTATTGCTTTGATGATTGATTGATCTTTGACCCATATGCTCGATGTACCCCGATTCATTAGTAGAGACCAAGTCGGGCTTAGAGGGTGCTACCTCGCATAGGGTACCTTCCCGATGGGTAACCTGATCCGGCTTGAAATTTAGTTTTAAGTGGATTGTTTTTCCTAGTGAGTCAATTAGGGGTTTTTACATTCTTACTTCATTTTCCCACCCAAAAAAATAAAAGAAAAAAAGTAAGTGGCGACTCGAACAAAGCGTTCCTCAGCTGGGGATGGATTTTCCAAAGCTGAAAATCAACTCACTTTTCTATTAATGCAAGTCCCAGCCGGCACGTGGATCAGTAGGAGTCCTGACGCCATCAAGGAGCTCTCAGACAATCACCGAATACATGCGATTTATCAAGTGTCGTAACCGATCGACTTGCTACTCTTGGTAGACCCCTCGATCAAAGGACCGTCGAAAAATTTTGGATAGTTTAGATGATGATTATAAAACCATTATTGATATTATTCAAAAATCATTAAACTCGTTCTCTTTTTGATGAATTACATGAAAAATTGATGTCGAATTAGCTCGAACACTTACTGATCCGGTCGGTCCTCATTCCCAATCACTACTTGACATAGCCTCGGGTGTCTGTAAACTTACTTGCTTGATCGAACTACCGCTCGCAAGATGTCTTCTTCTGACCCAAATACCATTCGAACCTCTATCGCGGCCTCCTCACGGCGCAACCTCATCATACCTTGGGCCAGTGCCAAGGCTATCACTATTAGTCCCTCAGTTAGTTAGTGCCCGACGATCTACCAACCTGTCACCTCCTTCACTGAAGCTCTAACATCCTGGTTAACACTGCCTCTTAGTTTCGCACCACCGCCAATGGCAACCCATGGCTCATGTTGCAACATCTTCAGCTATGGAATCTCCATCATGGTTGGTGGACAGTGGAGCCTCCTATCATGTAACCGCCGATCTCAACAATCTCACGCTTCATACTCCTTATGATGGTCCATATGACATTGTCATTGGTGATGGTATCAAGCCACATTACTCATTCGCACAACTTCTTTATCTGCTTCTTCCAATTCATTTACCTTTACACAATGTTTTATGTGTTCTCACAAGATAAGAAACCCATTCATATCTCAAGCAATTCTTTCAAAACAAACAAAACATCTACTGAGTTTATTAATTTCTTCCATGTACATTCTACAGACAAAATTTCTATCACGACTGACTGAGTATATTCTTCCAATGTTCGTATGGTTCTTTCGGGACATCCCACCTCGAGGATGAAAGCCGTATCAAATGTAACCTATACCCCAGCCGGTCGGGCCAAAATCGGGAAGTAAACCAGGATCTCTGTCTGATGATTATCGACACGCCATGACTGAAGTCGCAAATCTCTTTTACATAATAACTCACAACTTCTCAATTGAGTCACTATTTGTCATAGGTAGGAAATGGGCCGATTTCATCAATCTATCA